>WUAT03320672.1:0-10692 GCA_010015005.3 Ulmus americana | reverse complement strand
TGCAAGCAATCAAGTAGCCCACAGGGGCGCGACTGTCCTGTCGAGCCCAGTCGAGCGGAGGCTCGACCGTGCAGGTGCGCCACTCAACTCCTTCCGGTCGTGCCACCAGATCTGGTTTGAGCTTAGACTCGTTCTCCACTGCCGCCTCGCCTTTCACCGCGATGAACTCGGTTACCCAAATCTGCCATGGCACGCTTTCGCCCACTTTACTTGGCCTCCAGGAAAGTGGCTGGGCACCGAGCAAGCCAAGGGTGACCTTGAGTGAGAAGCCATGGTTGTCGGCCAAGTCAAAGAATTTTTATTTTATTTTTAATTATATTTTGATTTAAGGGTTTATACGTGCAATAGATTTTTTTTTTTTTTGGTTATGGGCTTTATTTTGTTTGTTTGTTGGGCTATACAAGCCACTAACTCTTTTTTTATTTATTTATTATTATTATATATTTGCACAATAGAAATATAACATATATTTTCATGTCAAATATATATATGTCAAAAAATAGATCAATAGGCGAGCCGGATTACGTTCGAAGTATTCAGGTTAACCTCGGAAAAGCTACCCGCAAAATAGAAGAAATGTCAGAGGTCGAAGACTATCTACTTGATTAATCTTCAACACTTAAGTCAGTATCGTTCGATGTCGTAATCTGGCAGGGTAATAGTAGAGTTAGAATTGCGTACATTTAGAGACATTTGAACAGTATTATGAAATGGTTTTTTTTCATGATTTGAATAAACTGAAAGTGAAAGTAAAGAAAATAAACTGAAATGGTATTATTTTTATGATTGAATCATGATTATGAACTTATGTTCTTTTCAAGATCTAAATCATGATTTAAACATGGAAAATAAGGAAAGTAGGGAAAATAAGAAAAATAGAAAAAAGAACGACATGTGACCCAAAACAATATTCAAATAACCAAAGTACGATAGGACATAAATACGAAAAGAACGAAGCTGATATTATTGTTTGATATTAATTGTGACTTTTCCTCTTTTTTAGATAATTTTTCCTACTTGTTGAAAAAAATGATGATTAATTTTTTTTTTACACATATTTCAAAATTAAAAAGTTATTATTAACTTTCATTTTCCTTTTTATCGATATATTTAAATTTAATTTGATAAATTGTAAATAACTATAAAATTAATTTTATATATTGTTGTTGATTGTAAATAATTTGTGATTAAAATTTTTTTTTCTTCAAAATAACCTCGTTAAATAGTTTTTTTTTTTTTTTTAAATGTGTTTTATAAGATGTTTTTGAAGCTTTAAAATAGTTGTAAAAAGTTTTTTTTATTGTAAAACTAACAGATTCGACTAAAAATTAATTGTAAAATTAAATGAGCATAACCTTTTTTTTTTTTTTTTTACTTGTGATATTGACAGTCAGGGCACTACTCAAAACTAGTAATAAGAGAAGTGACAAATACAATTTTTTAATAATTATTAAAGTTTAAAACTAAAACAAAAGGAGTATTATTAACGATTGAAATGATGAGATTACCATATTAAAAGAAATATGCTAATAAAAAAAAGAATGACAGCTAGCTTAAAGCTTGTTATACCTGTAAAAGAGTGGAGGAAATTTTATCATACATCCCGTTTTATCCACTTAATTATGTTTGTACACTTTTTTAATTATCATTACATATGTGTCCAATCTTTATGTCTTAAATTATATTTTTAACCCTTAGTTAAATCTCATTTTTACCTTTATCAGTCAAAGACAAGTCACAGTAAGTCACTATTATTTTGGTAAATAAAATTTTGGTATAGGGGTAAAATAAATATAAAAGTGACATAAATGTAATGGAGTTAAAAATGGGCTATAAATGTTTTAAGGCCCATTTTAGGGGCATTCCTGTAGAAACCCCGTAAAAGTCCTTGACATTTACATTTACAGTTTCCTCGAGAGAAAAGTAGATAGGCCCATTATAGGAGTTTTGTTGATCGAGAACTATTGGGCTTAGTAAGAGACGAAAAAGTAGGCCCATGAAAACCCAATAGCAACTAGAACGTAACCCATATTTACAGAAGTATCTTTCCAAGTAGAAGCACAGGAAGGAAGGAAGGATAAGGGAGATTCGTAATCCTCAAACGATTGGTCCAAAAACAAACCCATTCAACTCTAATTTTCCACTCTCCACAACTCTCGAACAATCTCTTCAGAACAGAGCAACAAAAATGTCAATTTTCGGTTCTCAAGTCGTCGTCTTTCGGAACCCATGTTTCCCGCCGGCAATTGGACCCATTGGCGGAACGACAAGGTCATTGCGGTCGCATGGCGGTGGTGGGTTGGTGATCGAATGCTCGTCTCGGCCTCAGAAGAAGGCGACGGCACACCACAGGAAGACTCGGCCTCGCAAAACCCAGCCATGGGATGTGAATCGCAAGCCAACGGTGTATGCTCCTCTGCCTCAGCTCCCGCCCGAATGGGTTTTCGCTTCTGATGATTCTGCTGCTGCTGAAATTGCTGCTACTTCTACTTCGCCACAAGAGTCTCCCGCTACCAATTGATTGGGATTGTTCTTCATGTGTCTGATCTGGACTAGTTTGCTTGGTTTTATGGCTTTGCTTTTCTGAGTTTTGTTTATCTTAATTTATCTCATTAATCGAGGTTCATTTTAATGGATATGGTTTTGCCCATCACATGTTTGATCATAATCTATAGTTAGTGTCACGGCATAACAACAATTGTGGTGGTGGTGCTTAGGACTCTTCACTAAGGCTCCGGTAGTACAGGTTCAATCACTGAAAAATGCAACAATCTACATCTAATTCGTCATTAGATTGAAGTTTAAGAAACTAGCTAAGAGCGGTTTGATCTTTCAAGGTGCATTTGACACCTCTTGTACCAATTTCCCTTCCACAATGTGGTTCTTACCACCACAAGAGAGATGCCTAAATTTGCTCTTAACTAAGCTAATATAGGATTTGAATCATCACAAATGGGTCTTTTTGAAACGTGACTTGAGGAAGATTCTAATTTTTTCTAGTGATTTAGGTGTTTAAGATATAAAAGCTCATAGAATTTATACTTGTAAGATGATAATAAAATAAGATAAAATAATATAAAAATAATAGAATTTGTATGATAAAATAAAATATAATAATAATTAAAATAAAAAAAAGAATGAATTTTTAAAAAATATAATAGGATTTAAATTTTTTTTGAATAAGACGTAAAACAAACTATTGGTCAGAAATTTCAAGGAGCTAATTTGATATCTCTAAAGTACTTCTTTAAGGATTTCAGTAAATAAAGGTGTTTACTAAACCTATTTTTATGGATTATTTAATAAATTCTTGCCTTAAAAACAAATTTATTATTTGATAAAAAGTTTAATCTGCTACAGTTTCTCGGCAAAGTCTCAGCCTTAAAGATTTTGAAATCTCATAAAAATTGCAAGTCTACTACCCGGAGAAAAACACCCCATTATAAAATTTCGAAGACCAGGATCAATTACTTGGTGAGTCGTAGGAAATCACAAGAGAATGTAGCTCCAAGTTCAACTGGTTAACAGCAAATCCAGCTAAAAAAAGTACAACCAAGAGCTAGTAAAAAGCAGAATGTAAGAAGCAAAATGAATTAAACCTGAGAGAACCCAGTTAGCCTTACAAAATCCTCTGTACAACTAACGATTCTTATTATGGTGAGAATCTCCAACATGAGCAAAATAATTACAGAAATTGAAGGCAGAACCATTTACACTTCACGTTTCCTTCAGTTGTTAGCAGGAATAAATATGGAATAGACTGCCAACTTCTCTCAGAAAGTTTAACCAGATCTTTTCTTGTATTTGCCTGGTGCCAGGCTCAAGAGGAAGTCTGTAAATATGTGCTCATATTCCGGCATTTTCCCGTACCCTGCAACAAAATTCAGATCCAGATTAATAGAGAATTTCTTACTACGATTGCTGAAAGAATCTTCAAACAGAGAGCTTTTTGGACTTGCCAGGGAAGTAGTTAATGTCAATGACATAAAAGCAATCTCTAGTCCCATGCTGTCGGATAATGTCCAAGTTGAACAACCGAAGTCCCTACAAAGATACAGAACATTCAGTAATCCATGCATTAAATAGTGGGATGCCATAAAACCCTATAAGGAAATAAAAGATACCAATCTACAGCGAAGCTCCTTAGCAAGTCTCTCAAGGAGAGGTCGCGGTGGAAGTTCTGCAGGCAAACAAACGACCAAGCATTAGAGGGCTTTGCCAAGATCTTCAAATAGCATAACACAATGTAATTTAAGCCTAGAAGAGAAATCATAAAACTAACAGGATCTTTAATTGTCACTTTAGATACCACAAGTTTTTATCTTGTAAAATTAGTTGAAACTAGGCGAAGTGGCAGAATAAATCAAGCATTCAGATTGTTACCAACCAAACAAAAGGATTACTTTCCTTTACACTCGAAAATTATTAATGAAATCTCATGAAGAAAAACCTACCAGCAACCATAGGATCCAAATCAGCATCATCTGCAGAAGCTGCAGCACAAGATACCCTTGGAAAACGATACACTCCAGCAGTTTTGGAGAGCTCTCGCTTACTGACATCAGGTAAAGAGAAACGCCTGACAACCTTTATGGCTTCACCAACAACGTAAACCTTAAAGAGAACACCTCCTACAACCAGAAAAATGTGACAGTTCTAGAATTATTGCATGCTCGTGGGTGACAGAGGTCATAATACACAAGGTAGTTGCACTTGCATACCATGGTTTACAAATTCCTGAAGAACAAGAGGAGGTTCAAGCTTTTGAAGGGAGTATCGATCATAAGCAAGTGATAATTCATGAGATTTTACACTTCCATCGGCAACCAATGGCTTTGCTACTGAAACAGATTTGAAGATGCGACTCAACAAGGATAAAAAAAAAATTTAAATTTATTCAAGAAAGCATCACGTTATTTTTTAAGTGAGTACAAATTAATAATGAAATAAAAATGAGAAGTGCATCACAAACAAACGTGCCAGATCATTTCAAAACAGTGGGCAGTGGCATACAAACGATTACATAATTAGTAGTAAAATGATCGAAAACTAAATGGGACAGGACTACAATGGACTAGTTCAGAAAAAATTAACTAAAAATATTCTGAATAGAATAATGATTTCTTTCTTTTGACATACTCTCCAAGTAATGCCATTAAATATAACCTGCAACATTTGATGCATTTCACCTACAGAATGCAGCAGAAAACAGTGGAAATGTGTACGTATGCATACCAAGGGGTAGTGCCAGCCCAGATCTTGCAACCGCATCAGGTATAGAAGATGCATCTTTCTTGCAAACCAGTTGTCGAGGGACACTAACTTTGCCTGCATATAAGTTAATTCACAAAATTCATATGCTTGTAATAATTGAACCTACCAACCCAGATGTAAGCAAAACACTATTCCCTAGAAAATGAAACACTTCATATATTAATAAACAACTTACCATAAGATTCAGACAAGTCCATGTCAGCCACAGCCTGGAGCATGGACTGGCGGTTGTGTAAATGTTGTATAGCATCTGGAGGATCAAGAACAGTGACTTCCGGATGTGTCTGCCGATAGTCCTAAAAATATAAAGAGGGAGTGAGAAGAGAGAACTGGAAATACGAACATAGTAAACATTAAACATAGTAGAGGTTAGTAGTCATGTTGGAAACCAATCAGTCAACTAAAACTGAGAATTACGACACCAAACTCTTGCATGCTAAAAACCTTTTTTATTTATTAAGACATCAAACTCTTGCATACCAAAAGACTTGCTATGATGGAATTAATACACAGAAAGTTATAGCTTCAGTCCAGGAATGGGACCCATACTACACATGAATGATTTTAGTGCATTGTGATTATCTATCCACCATGATCGAGTCCTCTAATATCCATTAACTGGCTCCATGCTTCCGACAAAAAGAAGAAAACAGTAAACTTCTATGCTGCCAAGTTAGTAACTAACAGCCACTACTCTTTTTTGCTAAAAAATCTTGTATATAAGCTTGATACATAAGGAATAAAACATATTATTTTTCAACATACATACACATGCACTAGGAGACAAACTTATGAAAACTTACAAACCAGTAATCACCAAAACAACCTGACAACAAATATGCACAATTAAAGAGATAAAACAACTCTTATACAAGTATAAGAGTGGACCAAGATTTTCAAAATATATAACCATGTTATAAAGGAACTGGAGTTTCTGGATACAAGGAATTAAAACTGGACTTGAAGTATATTTCAGAGAAGAACCCTGATACAAAAGGTTATCATATCCTGAAGTTGCAACATCTCAACCAGACATGACCATCACCTACAATATTATCATAATTCTTCTGTTTCATATATGGCTCTTTAATTGTGCATGCACATTAATTAGTATGTGCAACCATCCAGTACAATCAAATAAACCGAAAAAGGGATTTAAAAGACAGCTATACTTACTAATGCTTTTTCAATGAACAAATATTTCATGATTTTATCAAGAAATAACTTGACAGATAAAGTAAGCAAGCCCAAAACAAAGCAAAAAAGGGATTAAAAGAAAGCCAAGACATACTTCTCAAAATAAAGCAAATTGAACAGCCCAAAGCCATATCAGATAAAGAAATCAAGATAAGTAGTAATATCTGAACACAAAAAATTACTGAATCATGCGTGAACAACAGACAACTCTCTAATTCATCATTTTTGTTTTCCCTACACCTAGCATTGCTCTATAGACTATAAAAACTTTAAGAAGTTCCCTAACTAATTTCAGAACAAACTAATGAAAACCAGAAGAAAAAAAAGAGTAAGACCTACACTACACGTAAAATAACTAATTAGGCTTAAGTATTTTTCTCAGACAGCTTCATCTAGAAACCTAGTTTCTCCATTAATGAACCCTCTTACTATGAATTAGACAGACTTTTGTTGCTAATAAAATAATCCAATAGTAAAATTTATCTCATTCTCTTTCTTCTTTCATCTATCGTCACTACCTGTTCCCTGATGAGTTAGCGAACGAAAAACTTGGCAAGAAAGGACTGACTATAGACAAGTTAAGAAGATATGAAGGTGCCTCTAAAAATGGCAAGTGAAAAATAACAAACTACTTTTACACTATGTTTGGTAGAACAGAGGGGGAGTATAAAGGATGCAAGGAGAGTTAGAAGGATGGATGCATATTTAGTTCTGTAATCACTACTTTCCCATAATCGCTATTGATAATTTTATTTGATTTATCGTACAAAAGTTACTACCAAATGTAGATATAAGTTATAAATCTTAAAACGTTTTAAATCATTTTCACCAATAATAATACTTGAATAGTATTCCTTTAAAAATACTTGGATATGCAAATAAATGAAAACTACAGGAAATAAAAGGTTAATGGATAAGTGCATATTAGAAAATGAATAAAAGGCCAAAATAGTAATCATGCTATTCAGAAAATATGAAGTTTCTCCCTCAACCAATCCATATAGATGGATTTTAAATCTCTGGGTTCAAGGAGGTGCAGCATCCCCCACCCCATCTCCTTCAATCTTCCTATCCTACCAAACAGGTTTTATCATTCACTCTATTACCACCTTGACCTCAGCCCCTCTCCCTCCCTCCCAAAATCATTGAGGAAAGGATATTATCCGACCCAAAGGTGGGTCTTCAGAGAGGATTGGTAAACTACTTTTAAGTTGTTACCCACAAAATTGCTCCACAATAATCTAGAAGTCAATGCAGACTAGACACTAGCTTTCTACTTCGGATTATCTGATAAAGAAGTGCATAAGGGGAGGGTGACTTATAAAGACTAGTCCCAAGATATGAAGTTTCACGGACACATAAATGCAGGTACTAGATCTAAAAATTAATCGGATCTGGTATGTCATTTCCCCATTCCATTGACAAAGTGGGGAAACAGAGTACTCTCGAAGAAAAAATGATCACATCGAAAGCTATCAAGAATCCAAAAAAAAAAAAGGTTCAGAAAACCTGAAAAAATCAGCTAGATGGCCACGAAAGTAGAAACATCATCACTCCGGAGCCTTGAGGCCTCGACCTCAACTATTGAGTCATGATTCATGACGAAGCAAAGGGAGGCACTCTGCACATTATGTCAGACAGGAATAAGTTTTAAGCAATAAAATCTGCTTTACCACCAGGCATTGTCATTCATTGTTTGACCCCCACCATGTATAATTAGTAGCAAGATAGTAACACAACAAAGTCAAATATTAACTATTGCAAGCATATTGCAAACAAACCAATCAAGAACAAGAATAGTAGCAAATCCTTAACAGAGTAGATAGCAAAAGAAAGACAACGAACCTCAAGAATCTGGCGCCATTCTTTTCCAGACAACTGCACAGCAACAAAATTTGGAAAACCAAAATTGTTAATGTTCATCCGACAACATCAAGCATCACAATTAAATAACATACAAAATAGGTCTTTTGCACATTAAGTCTAGTAAACAACACTGTAAGTCCTAAATCCTACATGAAAAATGTTTCATGTCCCAAAAAAGTCTAACCTTCTGCAAAAGGATGTCGAAAGGACCTTGATCCGATAGAGGTCTGTTATGGTCAATAGCAACAAACAATATCCCCTTGTTTCTACATCACAAGAAACATTTGTACAATTAGTGACAATAACAAGTGCAAATAATTCTTCTACAATAGCATTGATCTAACTTCGCCAGAAAGCAAAGTAGAAATCTTTCCAAAGATGTTACAATTTTTAGATCCACAAACGGCAAAGACAAATAATTTGATTGTTCATATATACATAATATTGAAATGGGTATTCACATATTTTCTGGGCAGATTTAGAATACAAAAATCAAAATTGAACTGAGGACTTCCGAAAAAAATAAGATTTTAGTATCTTGTGTACAAACATGATAACTTCAGTTTGAAAGAATAAAATTGATTAAAAAAATATTAGATTCTTTCTGGGGTTGACATGATTGATAAGTTAAGAACTTTCCACAAACTTTTCTTTCATTTTCTCGCCAGCCAAACGAAAACGACATACGTATCAAAATATTCGAATACGTATCAAAAGCAAACAAGAATCTTAGCAAATCAAACCCCCCTCCGCCGCAAGAGGAAAAACAGAATCATATCACTTTTGTATTATTCATAATAAAATATAATCAATCATTCACGGTATATTCAAATTTGTTCATACGTGATTAAGATTTAGAAAGCTTCGGCTTCCATTTACCTAGCTAATCCTTCAAGCTTAGGCTGCAAAAAGCTCTTCGTCTTCTTCGACGTAAGAGCATATCCAACCACAATCACTCTCTTGGGTTGAGGAAACCCACCCATCCCATTACAACATCTCTGTTGTTCAGAAATCAATTCCACCTCTTCCTCTCCCTCTCTTTCCTTCTCTCCCTTGTTATACACCATTTCTTCTATCATATTTTCCTTCAAACCAAACAACAAACAATCCAATCACGGAAAACGCACTTTCCCGGAAAAAAGTATTCCAACAGATTTGTAATCTCTCAATTACTCCAGAAAATCTAAGGGATAAAGAGGGAATTGGAGTGAATTGAACAATTCTACTGAAGCGATTTGAAATCCGAATGATCAACAAAGCTTCAGAGATATAGCGAACGGAGAGAGAAAAGAATGCGATAAATATAACGCTAAACGTGTGCCGGGGAATTATTTATACAGATTTATAAAGAGATAATAACATTTTACCCCTTAGATTTTCTAATGTTTGCAAGAATAACCTTAATTTATTAGAAATATCACCAAAATACTTATATTAATTATTAATATGCAAATTTACCATAGAAAAGTTAAAATAATTAGAATTTCCTTAAATAATTTTTTATAATATTTATAGAAAATTAATATGCAACAAACTAAATAATCAACCACAAAATTATAATGGAAACACATCATTTTGTTTATAGTTTGGGTGTTTAGTTACTTCGTTTATTAGATTTTAAATTTTAAAAAATATTAAATTAATTATAAAATTGATCATGTATTTAGGGTTAATTTTGTATGTTGATTAATAATATAAGATTTTGGTGACATTTGTCTTAACTTGTGGTTATTTTTGAAAACAAAAACAAGGGAGAGGGGTAGAATCAAAATTTGGAAGAATAAGATTTTTTCAAAAAGAGAAGGAGCTATATTGTGGAGTCCAGCTTAGCAGGAGGGACTTTTTAGGAATTTCACTAACCGGAATTCAATAGAATAGAATGACGTGGCGACGCGATCTATTGGGTGATAGAGTGACGGTGACAGCTGAGTGGCTACCTGTAAATACTGGTTGTTTAATTGTGTTGTCTTTTGCTTCTAAACTGCCTTTGGTTGTTTGCTCTGATAACACGTTATGTTGAGCAAGGTTCGGAAAAATCGAACAACGGATATCATAATTAAAAGTATGCTAACTTCGTTCAGAACATCGAAAAAAATATCGATAAATATTGATATGAATGTGGATTTTATTTTTTAACATTGTATATTTTTCTTAATTTTGAAAAAATATCATAAAGTATCGATATTTCATTATAGATTTTAAAATTATTAGATCGGTTTGAAATGTAATTTAAATAGAATTTTAGTGATTTGAGTAGAATAATTTTTTAAATAAGATTCTAAATTTTTTAATAAAAGTGAGTAGAGTTTACACGATTAAAAAATAATTTTATATAAAAGATTTTGAAAAGATTTT
>WUAT03320561.1:0-10693 GCA_010015005.3 Ulmus americana | reverse complement strand
TATTGTTTTGTTTTGATTTTTAATTTGATTTGGTTTTGTTTTAATTTTGTATTGTTTTGATTTGATTTTTAATTTAATTTGGTTTTGTTTATTTAATTAGATTTTTATTTTTTATTTTTTATTTAAGTAATTATCCTTAATTTTTTATTTAATAATTATTTTTAATTTGAAATTTCAAGGGTAATTTTGATATTTCTAAAAAATTAAATGAGTTCAGTGTACTAAAAGGTTATTTATGCAAACTAAAAATTCCTATTTTATATTTTTTAAAACTCGAGATATTTTTTGAAATTTCGTTTAACTAGAGGGAACTAAAATGTAATCATCCCAATAAAAACAAACACAATTTCATCCAAAAATCATACAAAATTTTTTTAAAAAATCAAGCTCAAATGCATACCTAGTTTTATTGCTTCGTTTTTGCTACTTTTGGTTAATACTTGAGCTCCGATGAAGTGTTAGAGCTTCTACGTCGCGGCCGGTAAGAATTCCGACAAGAATCTCTTTGAAAAACACGACTCTTTTTTTCTACATAAGTTTATTGCCAACAGCCGCCCTTTTCTCTTTCTTTTTTTCCTTGTTCTTTTCCTTCTTTGAAATTGCTCTTTTTTTTTTCTTTTTTAAATAATGGTAAGTAATTAATTAGATGATAATTAACACTTAACTATGAATAAAAATTCCTGTCAAAAAAAAAAGTATGAATAAAATTTAGCGTATGGCTTTTATTGCGTTTCAATTTTTGTTTGGGCCAATTAACAAAACGGTCTTTTGAGAATTATATTTCAAGATGAACTGTTTTTTCATTCACTTCTTTCTGTTCGTATTCGTCTTTAGATTCATGTTACCCAAGTTTCTTCTCTCACCTTCTAACATCCATACACATTACAACCAAACCATTTATATAATCAGCCACTCTCTCCATATCCGCAAGAGCGTTGCCCATCTAAAACAAACCCATTCTTTCTTACTCAAAACCTTAACTAATTCTCACCACTATGACCATCTCTCGGCTCTGTTGCTAACTCAATTGCTGCAGTTCCCAAGTGACAACCTCTTCTATGCCCGCCAACTGTTCGACCAAATTCCCAGCAGAAGAAACCAGTTCGTTTGGACCTCCCTGATACGTGCCCATGTACGCCATGGTCATTTCAGGCATTCCATTGCTCTATATGCTCAAATGGAAAGGGAGAGTGTTCCGCCATCTGGGTTTACCTTGTCTTCGGTGCTCAATGCCTGTGCTCGGATACCGGCAATTTTCGAAGGGAAACAAGTCAATGCAAGGGTTGTAAAGTCTGGTTTCTTGGGGAACAAGATAGTGCAGACTTGTCTTCTTGATATGTATGTAAAATGTGGGTTTGTAAGCGATGCTAGAGCTGTTTTTGATGGAATGGTGGATAAAGATGTTATTGCTTGGACGGCTATGATTTATGGTTACACTAAGAAGGGTATGATGGATGAAGCTAGAAGGTTGTTTGATAAAATGGGGCGACGAAATGTAATCTCTTGGACCACTATGGTTGCCGGTTACGCGAATCACGGCAACATGGAAGCAGCCAAGAATCTTTATGATAAAATGCCGGAGAGAAATTTGATCACTTGGGTTGCTATGATAGCGGGGTATGGGAAGTGTGGCAATGTGGCGGAGGCGAGGTTGGTTTTTGATGAGATACCAGAGCGAGGTGAGTCGTGTTGGGCTGCAATGGTGGCTTGCTATGCCCAGAATGGGTATGCAAACGAAGCCATTGACATGTACAAGAAAATGAGGGAAGAAAATGCGACAGTCAATGAGGTGGCCATGGTGGGAGCTATCTCAGCTTGTACTCAACTAGGGGATGCTGAAATGGCGGCCGCATTAGCAAACCATGTTGGCCAAGGATGCTGCAGTAAGTTTTTTTTTCATGTATTTCGTTTTCGTGCTCTGAGATGGGAGTCTAATCTTTTCTCATTTGATTAAATATGAACAGAACGAACGCTCTTTGTCTCCAATGCTTTGATTCACATGCATTCCAAATGCGGTAATGTGGAGGAGGCATGGAGAGAATTTAACAGAATGGATAAAAGAGATTTTATATCTTATACTGCAATAATTACATCTCTAGCTGACCATGGAAAGGCCAAGGAAGCTCTGGACCTTTTCTCAAAGATGCAAAGAGAGGAAATTGCACCAAACCAGGTTACATTCATTGGTGCACTCAACGCATGTAGTCATGCCGGAATGATTGAAGAAGGGTGCCGGTATTTTGAGCTAATGACTCAGTTTTTTGGCATTAAACCGTTAAAAGAGCACTACTCTTGCATGGTTGATCTTCTTGGAAGGGCTGGATTACTTGAAAAGGCATACAATCTCATAATGGAAAATGGGGATGCTGCTGCTGATGCAAAGATTTGGGGTTCTCTGTTAGCAGCTTGTAAGGTTCATGGTAGTACCGAGTTAGGCGAAATTGCAGCCATGCAACTCTTCCAAATTGAGCCTGAGAATACAGCAAATTATGTGCTTTTGGCGAGTATTTATGCATCAATGAACAAGTGGGCTGATGCTGAGAGAGTGAGGAAGTTGATGAGTGAAAGAGGGATAAGAAAATCTCCAGGGCGTAGCTGGATTTCAACTCTTAGATAGAACAAAATAAAGGTTGAGAAGAAGCTATCTATTCCCAGCTAAACAAAAACTAGTTTCCTTCTTATTTGTAGCATTCCTCTTTTTGTGAAGAACAGCACTCGAAGGTGTGAGATGCTTGTATAGGACATTTTAACCGTTGAAGTCATCACTAAGTCATCTCAAAAGGAAAAATATTGCACCAGTCCTTTCAGAGGAATACCATTACTGGTTTTCTTAGGCAACTCATACATATAATAATCTTTGTAGCTCAAATTTTGAAGAAAAAAAAAAGAAAAAAAGGCCGATCAAAGACAAGACTAAACGATATATAATACTTAACTTACGAAACTAGAGGTGACAATTGACTATATCTCGGAAGTTTAAGAACTCCATACTGAAGATTACAAGATATGGACCAAAAACCCTACCACTCAACAAGCACCCTCAAGGAGAGCAAGACAACACAGTACCAAATTCTACCCTGATGCTCAATCAGACATATAACTTCAGCCACAAATCATTCCTTTGCGTTGCGGAATTAACAATTCACGATTTTATGTCTTCAAAGGAGCCTTCTTCTCTCTGTCACATATCCGAGCAGGGGCTGTTGAATGAGACTTAAACCGACCCCTGCCTTCCCCTTCCTTGTCCTGGAGATAGAAAATCAGAAATGTTAAAATCTCAATGGCAAAACAAATTTCTTCATCTGATTGCATGGACAAGGCACAAACTCGTTTAAGGGTAACACATCTAGAATTGGAATGATTACATGGCCAGAAGTAATATTACAAATGAACCCTTTTCAAATAACTTGGAGGGATTATATGTAGGTATTGAGAAGAAAACATTGACAGAACAGCCGTCAAGACTAGTCATGTAAATACCTTTTTCTTTACAATCTGAACCACATCCTCGTCCTGAAGAACATGACTAAGGCCACAATGTTGGGGGTAGTGCCTGGCACTTACACCCCACACGAGTACGTATTTGACTTCCTTCACCAAACTCCTGTGTATGTGGTTACAGAAGTCTTCAACTGTGCAGCCTCCTCTGTCCTGTTAAGACAACCAAAAGGGATTAAGTTATTAAGAGAGAGAGAGAATCGATAAACTTAAATTGGTATCAGGAATCAAGAATGAGAGATCACCAAAAGAATATGATACATACAGCAGATAGAACAACAGGGTCGGAGAAATCAGGTTGCTGGCCTTGTGGCTTTGTATAAACTCTAACAAGCCCCATTTCATCCCACATCCTCGCAAGTAGTCTATCTAAGTTCAGCTGTTTATCAAGAAGAAAAACATAATTTAAGTACCTCAAATCATTCACATCATTTTTTATGTCTTAAATAAAATTTGCAAGAAATTAAACTGCATATACACTGGGATCTTGACCAAAAGCTTTGAAATTAAAAACTAGCTCCTATAACAATATTCTCCATTCTCATATCTCATTTAGTATAATGAAGAGAGAACTTGCCTTCATATTGCAGCTAATGACAACAGAATTAGGTTGCCTGGCCAATCTGTCAACATCATCAATACCAACAACGTCTATCTTATTGTATACATATACACACTTCATGTATTTACGATTTCCTTCAATGACATCTATAAGATCATCCACTGTTGCATCCTCACGAAACAGCAACTACAGAAGAAGAAAAAAATGTCAGCAGATGAGTTTGATTTCTCATGAAATAGCTAGGAAATAACCTATGAGAAGAAAGTATGATACGTAAAATATTGCACTTTGTGCACTGAAGATAAATGTGAAATCAACATGATATGGTGCCACAATTTCTTGAATTGCTAAAGACATGCCCATCATTTTTCCCGTGTTTTTTTCTGGTTCTCAATGCACGTACACAACTCATCCCAGCAATGGCTTATATAAAATCTTCAAACTATACTACATAGGATAATTTCGAGTTTGTACATCTTTATGTTTTGCATATGTTCCTTATTTCATCCTTTTCCCCCCAACTGATAATCTGTAGATAAACCTTTGGGGTACAGATAAGATCTAGATGTAATCCTGGTATATAAACATACTAAGAGTTAAAAAGACATGAGTGAACAATGCTTGGGCTATTAAGTTTATCTTAAAATACAGGTTATGAAAGGGAAAAACTGCTTTCAAAGGTGGAAACAATGGATTTAAGACAAGTTATCATTAATAAGTTGTGGCCTATTAATAAAATTAGATTTTTTTTATGCCAAAAGGCAATCTTAATTGTATAGTTAAAATCTTAGTACCTCTGCATTGTGAATTTTGTATTCATGAAGAATTTGATAACAGAGCTTCTCGTCCACGTGAGTTAAAGGAATAGTGCTGTTGAATGAAATGCCCCCAGTTTTCTTCCTTTTGAAGTATATCTGTATACAAGCAATGTCACAAACCCAACAAAGATCCCAGTGTTCACCGAAACCAATATATATATATATATATATGTACTAAGAATTAAATATAATAGTGAAGACAAGAAAGCTAACTGATATCTACTAAGAATTTGTTAAACCTATATAATTATTTTCAAAAACAGTTAACTTACATGTGGCGGTCTCTTATTTAACCGCAAACCCACAGCTTCAAGCTCCTTGGTCAATATTTGCCGATGACCCTCACTCTGAAGTAGATTATATTTTTAACATGTAATGTGAGAAGATTGTGAGAGTAAAACAATCAAGATTTAACAGATAAGAACATAAATTATAAACTCCTGATATCTACAATAAAGATAACTGTTGGAAAGTCCAACAAGTAACAAGTCATAATCATCATTCAATTTCCAGCTACAGATCTACAATAGCAGCAAAATCATTTATAGATAAATAGCATAATAGCAGTTACTTACTTTTGAACCATCAAGAACCATCAGAACAATGTCCGAAGACTTGGAAACAGCAATAACCTGAGATAAACATATAGTTGTTAAACTCTAAGATGTCCATGATGCTAGCAATATTGGGAAAAATAAGATAACAGATTACCAAGGACCAATCATACATTCACCCCTCCACTCCATCTATAGAAGGATAATCTATCCTAAGAAAAATTTCCATGTTGCTATATCTAATATGATAAGATTGTGGTATTTTATAATTCATCGAAAATTTAACAAGCACTCGCAGTTTTACCTGCCTCCCACGACCTTTGCCCTCAGAAGCACCTTCAATGATTCCAGGAAGATCAAGCAGCTGAATTTTTGTATCATTGTAATGTATAATACCAGGAATGCAAGTAAGTGTAGTGAATTCATAAGATGCAGCTTCCGAATGTGTGCCCGTTAACATTGTCAAAAGCGTCGACTTTCCCACACTACATACAATAGGTTAACATTTGTAAGCATCTCACCATAAAGAGAAGTTAATCCGGTACATGTAAGTTAGCGTGTGTAAAAGGGAAAGATACCAACAAGATTTAGGGTAAATTACTTTTCACTTGTTTAAATTATTATTATTTTCCCCCTAATTTAGGGCCATTTAAATTCTAAAAATTTGAGTTATGTAATTTAAGTTATAAAACTTGAATTTGTGTCTGATAGGGTGTCTGAAATTAGAATCCGAATTTAAAAAAACTTGAATTTGTGTTTAGATAAGTTGGGTTGAATTGAGTTCTAAAAAAAAATAAGAATGAGATAAAATGTGAGTCTTTGAATTTGAGTTCGAATTCGAATTCTCATAAAATCAAAACTCTAATTCAATGAATTTGAGTTATCCAATGACTCAAGTTTTATAACTTAAAATTTAAGTCATCGTCCAAACACTGATTTGAATCATTGAATGACTCAAACCACAAATTTTTAAACTCGAGTCATTGAACCAAACAGGCCTTCTAAAAAAGTAATGAACTATTAAAGTCATAAAGTTGGCAAAACCTTGGAAACCCAATAAGCGCAACCCGTCCATGGCCATATTTTGTAACTTCAAAGCCCTCTCCTCCTCCGCTCGAACCCTGATTCACAAACATGAAAAATAAAAAAATAATATCTACAAGTTGACACATAGCTTAACAAAGTTGATAGAGCCATGGGGTTAACTAGAAAGATTTCTAAGCAAGGGGTGAAAATGAAAATTAAAAAAGAAGAGAAAGTGAGTAGCATTACTTTTGGAGGCTCCAATAACTGAGTCCTCAGCTTTGCTATCTTAGCCTTGAGCTGACCAAGATGATACTCTGCATTTAGATAACCAAATTAGATATAATCAATTTTTTTATTAAAAAAGCTCAAATGATTGGTGAAAAGGGAAAGAACCTGTGGCTTTGTTCTTCTGAGTCCGAGCCATCTCGGCCTCAATTTCCTTGATCTTCTCAATGATCCCCATTTTTCTTTCTTAATTTTCAGCTGCAACAACCGAAATACAAAACAAGATCAAATCTTCTGGCCAACCGGGAAAGTGATTGAACTCGAACAATAAGATCGAAGTTTCGGGTACTCCACCGCAATTAAGAAGATTGGCGACCACGATCGTGTCGAGCATTCGAAAGAAAAAAAGCGTAGGGCTCTGGAGATAGAAAATATGGGAGTTCTCTCCCCAATTTAATGGGCTTTTCATAATGGGCCTCAATATATTTTTTAGAAATTAAAACTTGTGTATTTTTTTCTTCTTTTCTCTCGACTAATAAAATTTGTAATTTGGTAAAAATAAAATAATATTTGTAATATTTCGATAACAATGCTTTGTTTATTGATTGATTCATTTCCAAAGCTTGAGTAATTTCCTAGGTGTTTTCCGAAAATTAAACCCGACCCAAACCAACTTCTAATTTTCGGGTGAAGTTGTCGTACAAAATATTTAATCTAATTAGATATCGAACTTTTTCAATTCAATATCTAATCTAATTAGATTAGATTGGATTTAAAAAGTTGAATTTCTAATTGAATTGAATTAGACTTGAATTTCATATATCAAAATTCAATCCAATCTAATATCTAAATATTAACTAAAAATAAATAAATTTATATCACATGTTTATACTTAAAACTAGTAAAATGTGTCTAAATAGCAATAAAAAATATATGTTTTGAATACAGCTTAGAAAATAATTTATAATTATAAGAAAAACTATATTTTTTTTTAATAATGAATTGATTAATTTTTCTTTTCACAAACTCAACAATTAATTGTCGAGTAATGTATTATGACTTCATCATAGTATGAACTTTATATCTAATACTTTTTTATACCTCTGTTTTAAATCCATTACAAATGTGCAGTTTTTTTTATCTATTTTACCCTTCCACAAAATGACAAATTACAACCTGAACATGGAGTAAAAAAGTATTTTACACAAAAAGAGATATACAAATGGAATGATTTTAAAACGGATGTGCAAATGTAATGGATTAGGAAAAAGGGGGTATAAGATGTAATTTCCTCGTTTTGTTTTACTTTATGGAAATATAAATTTTGTGTACTAAATTATGTATAAAACACTTAATTTGAATAAATATTTGTATTTTTTTACGTTAATCGGATTGGATTATATTAGATTTGGATTTAAAAACACCTAATTGGATTTTCATCTACTATTGGATTGGATCAGATAGAATTTAGACAAAGATGAGAAAAACTCTGTTCTCTGTGTGTCGAGAAAAGCAGAGAAAGTTTCATATATATGAGAGGTTTGTACAATAGATCACAGCTGTTACACAGATACCAAGAGAAAGTAACAAACTAAATAACAAACTAGCTGTGCAACTAATCACAATTAACAAACTTAAACAACTTGTGCTGACGTGTCTAGACTAGCTGACTCAGCTTTGGCTTTCTGTTTATCATCCCCCCTCAAGCGAAAGGGTTTTGGAAGGACACATAACTTGGATCAAAGCACCAGAAACCTTGAGCTTGGAAGATGCTTAGTGAGCAGGTCTACAATCTGATGTTCTGTGGAGATGTGATGAAGAACAAGTTGTTTTTGAACAACTCTATCTCTAACAAAATGTAAATCAATCTCGGCATGCTTCGTTCTGGCATGGAAAACTGAATTTGTTGCTATATAATTGGCACTCTCATTGTCACACCAAAAAATAGGAGAGTCTTCTTGTGGTATGCATAACTCCTTTAGCAAGGCTTGAGTCCAAATGACCTCAGCAGTGGCAATAGCAAGAGCCCTATACTCAGACTCTGCACTACTTCTAGAAACGACTTTTTGTTTAGTTGTAGACCAAGAAATTAAGCTATTTCCAAGAAAAAGACAGTAGGCACTAGCACTTCTTCTGTCATCAAGAGAGCCTGCCCAGTCTGCGTCGGTATACGCTTGGATCTGAAAGCTATCCGAGGCTGTAAGCTGGACTCCTTCGTGTATTGTGCCTTTTAAGTATCTTAGAATCATTTTGACAACCAAAAAATGAGAAGTTGTTGGCTGTTGCATAAACTGGCAGGCTTTGTTAACAGCAAAGGAGAGATCTGGCCGGGTCATTATGACATATTGGAGGGCACCAACTATGCTCCTGTATTGAGTAACATCTTCATATGGTTCTCCATCAAATTGGGTCATTGTTTTTCCAACTGCTCCTGGGGTCTTTGCAGGCTTACATTCTGTCATATCAGTTCTTTTTAGAAGATCTAAAATGTATTTAGTCTGAGAGAGATGTATAGATCCTTCAGAATAGGCAACCTCAATGCCTAAGAAATATGAGAGTTGTCCGAGATCCCTTAAGGCAAAAGTGTTATTGAGTCTAGTAATGAGCTTTGCAATTTGAGATTCTGAGCTGCCTGTGACAATTATGTCATCTACATAAACCAAAACTATCAATATTGTTGATTTGCCACAGTTGATGAACATGGAACTGTCTGTTCTTGAATAGAGAAATCCCAAGAAATGAGAGCTGAGCTGAGCTTATTAAACCAGGCCCTAGGTGCCTGTTTGAGACCATAGAGAGCCTTTTTGAGCTTGCAAACATGTCCTGGATAAAGACTGTTCTCAAAACCAGGTGGTTGTGTCATAAAAACTTCTTCATCCAAAATACCATGTAAAAACGCATTATGAACATCAAGCTGTTTGATTTTCCACTTGAAAGACAAGGCAATAGTAAGAACTATTCGAATAGTTGCTGGTTTAACAACTGGACTAAAAGTCTCAAAATAATCAATGCCATGAGTCTGATTGTACCCTTTAGCAACTAATCGGGCTTTGTGTCTTTCTATTGTTCCATCAGACCTGTACTTCAGTTTATAAACCCAGTAACAGCCTATAATATTCACATCTGTTGGAGGAGCCACTAAATCCCATGTCTCGTTCCTTTGAAGAGCAACATATTCTGCTTGCATAGCAGCAACCCAATTAGGATCCTTAAGAGCTTGTTTAACTATGGTAGGTTCAAGGGCTGCTTGTAAAGAGAAAATCTTCTTGGTTCTGGTAATTCCATTCATAGCACGAGTGACCATTCTTTGTGGGTTATCTGCAGGAGCATCTGACACTGTTGGTTCTGAAGTAGTAGCTATAGGAACCAAGTTTTCACTAATTGGCAATGGAAAAGCAGATGCAGAAACTGATGATGTAGAATGGGGATTAGGATTTGTTTGAACAGACGGAATAGTTGAGCTAGAAGGAATGGAAATAATAGCAGGAGGAGAAGTATTTATAGATTGAGCAAAGGAAGAAGATTGAATAGGCTTAGCTAAGGGAAAGCAGGACACATCAAAAATAACATGAGCATATATGTATATTCTACTAGAATTGTAGTCAAGACAAAGATATCCTTTATGATTATTGTTGTATCCTAGAAACAAGCATTTGATAGACCTATATTGTAGTTTATGACTATTATAAGGTCGAATGAAAAGATAACAAAGACAGCCAAAAATGCGAAACATTTTATAATCAGGCTTTTTATTAAAGAGGGTAGAGTAAGGAGAAGCAAACTCTAGGAATTTTGTTGGCATTCTATTAATCAGGAAGACAACAGTCTAGAAAGCATACTGCCAATATGTCAGAGGTAAAGAAGTATGAGCTAAGAGAGCCAAACCATTTCAACAACATGTCGATGTTTGCGTTTAACCCTGCCATTTTGAGAAGAGATGTATGGACAAGAAAATCTATGTATGATACTAGATTGATTCAAAAATGGAAGAAAGCATCTAAATTCCCCTC
>WUAT03320340.1:0-10695 GCA_010015005.3 Ulmus americana | reverse complement strand
GTTGATGGTTAACCTAGGAAAACCTATTTGAGTTTTAGGTTGTCTCTGGAAAACCTACCCGAGTTTTAGGTTAGCTTTGGAAAACCTACATACCCTAGATCATAGTGTTGATTGTAGGAGGCTTGTTCTTTAGGAAGGAAGTACTAAAGAAAAGTTAACCTTTCTTGTTGCGAAAGAGACCTAGGTTTTTATGCTGTGAGCTTTTTACCTATTAATAAGAAGGAGTCTTATTGAAAATATTGTGTGTCAAATATCTTTCTCTTTCTTATTTATATTCATATATATACTTGCTGCATTCTCATTTGTTTATATTATAATTAATTCTTCAAATTATAATCAATATTTTCATTTATTAAGAAATCGGTTTTCACATGTTTTAATATATAAGTTAATATATTAAATTATATAAATATTGTTTAATGAACATTTTATTCGCAAACTAAATAATAAGTTTTGTTCATTATATTTCAGATTTGTTTTTAAATCTTAAAACCAATTATATTAAGTTTTGAAATAGATTTTGAATTGACAAAATAAATAGATATTAACCTATTCACCCCCCTCTAGGTTATTTCAGATGGGAATGGGAGAATAAAGAGTGGGACCCACGCTTTTGTGGGGTTGAAATAATGGATTGCCAAACCCGCCAAAGAAGTAGAATTGCCAATAAGGGTAATGAATCCTGATACTAAAATTACTCTTTTATCCTTTGTGACCTTAAAGTAAAAATAATAATTAAAAAAAATTGTCTCTGCTTCAAACACAACCAGCCGTAGAGTCTCCTTCTTCTTCGCGATTTTGAATCTCAGGTGAGTCTTTTTTTTTTTAATTGTTTGTTAGTTGCAAGATTATATTATGAGATCTAATTGATTACTTTATTGTTTGAATGGTTAAAATTAATTTTAATGATAATATACAATTTATTTGAAATAGATTTTTTAAGGCTTTTAGTTTTTTTTTTCCTTTATCTTGTAATTTGTTGAATTTTTATTTTTATTTTTGAATTGATATTTTAATTATAGGATGTAAATTAAATTTTCCTTTTTTTTTTATTTTTCTTAATTTATATTATAATGATAAAATGCAAATTAGAATTTTTTTTCCTTTTTATTTTTCCTTTTGTTTTTTGAATATTATTGACTTTTCAATAATTAGATACAATCGGATTTTGTATTTTTTTTTTGTCTCTTTATCTTTTAGACTAATTAGTGCAAATAACTCTCAATGTTTGCGCACTTTTACATGTTACTCCCCAAAGTTGAAAATTGACTAGAACACCCCCTGAACTTGCATTTTTTTTTTTTTTGATAATTTTTGATATAAATACCTCCCTGAACTTGTCAAAACATTACCAAAATTTATTGGAGATTTGTTTTTTCAATCGACAAAGTTTTGGATTTGGAATTTGGGGAATTTTTATAATGATTTTTCTTTTTCGCTATTTAATGATATTCAATGGCTAAGAATAATTGGACAAATTAAAATTGGTATTTCTGAAAAATTTAGGAATAAAATGATCTTGGATATTTATTGAATGTTATTTTTTGTTTTAATTCTAATTTTATGGAAGTTTGTGTTTTATGAAATCTCCTAATCTTTCTTGCTAATTGCTTCTTGCATTTGTATATTTAATGATAATGCTGGTAGATGAGTTTTGTTTATGATGTTAATTTGATTATCATCTATAGAGACCTATTGTGGAAATAACTAGACGTTGCTCTGGTAAGTGGCTTTACTATTCATGTTTAGTCTCTTGAGGCCTAAGTGTACTAAAGCTTCTAGCTTTTCATAGGTGAAACATATAGCTACTTATGACAGGGTTACATTGTTGTTATTGTAGGACTGTAATTTTAAGCATTATAGAGACTTTATTGTTTGGTTTCTAAACCTTATTGCTTTTCTTCATTTTAATAGGTTACCGCAGTGATGCTGAGAATGGCTACTATTGACATCTCTATAAGACGTGATTTAATCAAGATTTTTGTTGATTTTATTAGGATAATTTTTTAAATAGAATTCTAAATTTTTTAATAAAAGTAAGCGGGATTCACAAAATTAAAAAATAAATATTATGTAAAGGAGGTAGAGATATTGGAGTTTAATAATAAAATAATATTTTATGAAAAAAGTGATAGGAATATTAATAATACAATGTAAAAAGTAATAGAGTTTAGGTGTGTAAAATGTTAAATGTGGTAGGGTTTAAGTGTATTAGATGTAAAATGTGGTAAGATAATAGAATATGGTAAGATGATGTAAAAAGTGATGGGATCCCACATGAAAGAATATAATAGGATAATGATTAGAATATGGAAAAGAACGGATTTTTGGAGAATATGATAGGATTTAATTTTTTTTTGGTTAAGGTGTAAAATAAAGATGTGTGTTGATGCCAAGTATGTGGGAGAAATTTTTTTCCGGTATAATCAGGTAAAAGTGTATTGTTACTTCTATCTTGCACATGTTAGGTTTGTAATATTTGAAATGAATCTTTGAAGTTGGAATTGTTGTTATTTTTCCTCTATTGGCTTGTAGAAGCAATTTGGCTACATTGAATCCAGAATGTCTCTGCCATGCTGCTGTTTGATAATTGTTGTGGTGTTAGAGGACAATATTTGCATGCCTATATTCTATTTCAACGTGCTGAACTGCTTACATTCCAAGTATCTCTAAAAGTTACTACTACTTAACAGACAATTAGATGTTAGACCCACTGAAATTGATGAACACTACTACAAAAAATGCTTTAGGCAGTACTTCATAAACATGGTCTAAGATCTATTGCGGCAGTTCATAAACAGTCGTTTTAGGTGCTAGATTTTAGGCGGCGGTGCGTGTGTAATGTAAAAATAACCGCTGCCTGAACCTTTTTTTTTAACTAATTTTTTTTTTCCATACCAAAATTTTAATCATTCCTATAATTGAAATATAAAATATAATCCAGAAAACATAATCATATCCAAAGTACAATAATTATAACTAAGACAAAAATTGAAACAAAGCTAGACAAATCGTGTCGATTCCACCCGATGAGTCATTGCTTCTCATAAGAAACCAGAGACACCTACAAATAGCATGAGAATACTTAGATTTTCATATACATTAGCAATAAAACACATCAAGGTGAAAATATAAGTGGCCATATTTCATATTTGAATCAACTAATTGACTTATCTAGAGGAACTTTTAAATAAAAACCCACATGCTTCATATTTCAACAACTAAATCATTGTTTGAAGTGGCCATTGCCAAACAATAGAGGTAATATCCTCATGTGCAACTTCAAACAACGATTTAGTGGCTTGGGGCCACCATAATATATATCCTCTTACACAACATATGTGAACTCCAGATCCTGCAGTTTAAATCAAAACGATATAAACTTTTACTTTCAACCTCAAAATAACTAAAACACTAGAGAAAAATCTTAAACTATATAACAAAGTATTAAACTTACCAAAGGTTAGACCGATTTTTTGCCGACATTTCCTTACAATCTACATGTAGAAAAAACATTGAAGCTTCATTTTGAGGTTCAAGCCCATTAATAATGAAATAACTGAAAAGAAACAACAAAAACCATCATATAAACACAAAAATTAGAGATCTATTTGAAAACCCTAAGGAATTTGTTTTATATTTGAACAAAAAATTAGAGAGAACTTACAAACATCCAAGTTTAAATAAGGAAATTAGATTTACAAGAGCAATGAATGAAAATTAGAGATTTACACGAACAATGAGAAACCCAAGCTTTTGGGTTGAGGATATGGCGCTAGATATAGCTATTGTGGAAACGATGATGAAACGAGACAAAAATAGGGTTCCAAGTGGCCTTTAAGTGGTGGTTTGTATAGAACACTGCTGCCTAACATATAAAAATCACAAACACTAACACACAAGTGAGTGTCTTTGAATAAAGGCGGTGATTTTGATAATAATAATAATAAAAAATAAAAAAAATTTGCCTACTAAAATTTATATTTAGACGGCAGTTTATTTTATGAACCGCCGCCTAAAGTTTTTTAAGCTTTTGGAGGAAGTTATTCATATTAACTGTCGTCTAAGATCTCCGCATTTCTTTATGCGATGGATATTTAAGAACTATCGCCTATGATATGTCGCCAAATGATAATTTTGTTGTGGTGATAGTGGGTATGCACTTGTCTTTTCGTGTTGGGGATGTCGATCGAGCTGTTGTGGTATCCTTTTCGCGTGAAGTGCCTTTGTTACTATTTTTCATGATATTGCAATCTAATGATCATAATATTCTATATTTTGGAAGACAATTATGAAGAGCAAGCTAAGATCTTTGTTCTCCCTTTGAGAGTTTAGAATGGAGGGGGTTATTTAATCATAATAAAGTTGCAGCTATGGTATAGTTGACATAAAACAAGTTTATTGCTCATATGAATCAATCTTTTTTCTCGAAATAAATATTTTTAAGATTGTCGTCTTAGTGGTTTGACTGCAATATTGGAATAGACATGGTGGAATTTCATTTTCATCAGAAAAGTTTTGGATTTCAATTCACATTACTTTATTTATTTGAATGGATTAATGTTATTTTTAGTTTAGTCTCTGATAAAAATTAAGAATTTAATCCATCTATAACTAAAATTTATTCCTTAATTCTCTCGATAAGCTATCTCTTAGTGATGCAAGGGCATATTATCTATGAATTGCCAATAATGATCTGGGAGTCGTTTCTGCAAAAAGTACAACAGGTACTCTACTTTGTGTCTCAATGTTACATTTCAAAACGGGGTCACGAGGAAAGAATAAGCAAGTTGAAACTCTAAATATAGACTATATAATTATAAACCATAAACTTTTAATGTTAAACTTTAAAAGATAAACTCAATGTTGATGTAAAAGCTTGAATCAAATAAAATTATAACATAAAATGGTATGAAAGCTTTGAAACTTTCATAATTAATTAAAGTACAAAAATTTAAATACTTTGGCTAAATATAATAATTTGCTAAAAAAAAATGGGGAACAAGAACAACAATTGGGGAAAAATCATAAACTACGTATGGGCGAGGAAAAACCACTATGGGCCAGAAATATCGAACCACCAGGTGTCCCATAACAATTGCAGACAACGACCCACCGGGCGTCCCATAACAATCACTGGCCTTTTCATACATATGTTACTAATACAATTGATCATCCTATGAAAAATTACTGAAGTAAAACTGTTTGACCTAATGTGATGAGCTCCACTGCATCGTTTTACCTTAAATATCTTTGACATTCTTTCTAGTCTAATATTGCAGTCCACCAATTCCTGATGAAAACGCACTATGTACTTGACATCGTATATTGCTCCAAATATTTTCTCACTAATTTTTGCAAACTCTAAAGCTGAACTTGGCATTGGCTTTCTTGTTACTAGTTTAAAAGGTAAGCTAAATCGTAATTCTCATGAAAAGTTACCCATCGCTAGTCCTTGATTACTCCTTAGAATTTGAATAAACTTATTAGAAAATTTGGCAATTGGTATGCCGTTTTCCTTGTTTTCATCCAGATTTAAACCATTATTTTTCCAAAAAAAATAATAGAAGAGAAGGTTCATATACGTCAATTTTCTCATTCAAATCAGAAAAAGAGAATTCCCATGTACCATCAATGTTTCCACTTTTGTCAGAGAGAGTCATACCATTGAATAACTTTGAGATTATCCGCATTGTATTTTATATTGCTGTAGATGATACCATCAGATGCTAGTACGGGAATATCTCAAACAAACCCAGGAAACTCAGTATCGAAAGAAAATACTAGGAAGTGAGGTAGACAGCTTTCGAAAAAGTGAAATTGATGAACAAAATTTTTCTTCCAAACTTTCGTGATGTCCAAATTCTCTGCCATTGATAAGTGCTTTAAAATCCACTTCGGTTTAGTGATTTATCAATATCATTTGTGGGAAATTAGGTTTATGTAATTTTACTTAATTTTGTTATAAATGTATTTTCCAGAATCAATGTTATTTTTGGTGTATTTTCAGGTCATAAAGTGCTTAAAAATAGTATTTGAATGAATAATTATATTAGCGAGGAAATTCTTGTCTTATGAGATCAAATGATTCAAAAATCGAAGTTAAATGAAAAAGCTATACTATTTTTATTATTATGCTAAATTCAGGCAAGATGGATTTTGAACACCTGTTAGTATTTTGGTCATAATGTTATCATCCGAAGTTCAAATAAGGTGATCTTTGTGGCCCTGGAACTTTAAGAGAAAGAGCTACAACTTCCATGAAGACATCTAAGGCTAATTTGGAAGTGTACAGATGCCACGACATCTTCGTCTTGGGATTTTGGCTTGGGCATGAATTTCAACACACGTCGCAGTACAGAAAAATGCATGCCGTGGCATGTGTACTGTTCTAGATCCAAAAATTGTTATTTGTATCCGTTTTTCACAATTTCTTTCACCCAAAATTCATGTTTTATCCTCAAAAAACACTCCTAAGAGCCCTCTCACTATAAATAGGCCATTATAGGACTTTAGAGGGGGTTGGAAAATATTTGGAGAAGAAGGAGACTTGGAGAAGAAGGAGACTTGAAGAAGAAGAAGAGGAGGAGTTGAGATTCATGTAGCTCTAATTCTCCTAAGCTTTTCTCTTCCCTTTTCTTTCTTTTTTTCATCAAATTTCATTTTGATCTTCTCAATTGTAATGGATTGTTAAATTCTCTTATGATTGAGGGTAGTTCTAGGCCTAGACTATTATTCTAATTAATAAAATTCCTTACTGATTCTTTCATATATTATTCCTTTTGAAGATGTAATTAATTCACTGTTTAAATGTCAAAAGATGTTTACTTAATTGATTAGGTGAACAACTGAGATTAGTAGACTGGTTTATTATTAATTAAGCATTTTAAGTACATATTAACTTTTGATCTTAATACTTAGTAACGATTTGTGATCATTAGTTGCAAAATAAATTAATTACTTATGTTAAAAAAGTCATAACCTATGTACTTTTACTTGATCTAGTTATTACATGTCTAGAACTTTAATGCTTTTTTGTTCAATTAAACTTAGTAAACATACTTCTAAGTTGTTCAATGAATAGGGATTGTGTTAGTAGCATGTTTAACTCAACTAAAAAGTAAGTAGAGGTAGAGAAATATTCAAGCCTTGAGTTCCTTAAGATTAAAGTCTTCAATTGGAATAACTAGCTAGAGTTAGAATTAAGAGTTTTATTGATTGAAATATGTGTTTAGTGATCACAAATGAACCTTCAATTGTGCTTTCTTATTTTTTATCAACCCCAATTTTTATTCATTTAATTGTAGTTGTGTTACTTCTTTTCTAATAAATTATTGGCATATTTTCCTTAATTATTGTCAACTCTCTCTCACAATCACAAATTCATCACAAAATCACACAAATCTAAACTACATTAAAGGTCATTCCTTTTCAGAAAAAACTAATAGTCTAATCTCCTCACATTACTAATCTAATATATAATACTTAAATTCAATGGCTCTTCTAGGGTTTTAAGCAACGTTGGTAAGAAAATAAAAGAAAAAATAGATTAGTGTAGTTACTTTTGGTAGGAGTTAATTTTAATTTGCGTGTTGAGAAGATGTGAATAAGTGATTGGAAATTTAAGTGGTTCCAAGATGAAAGAATTGAAATTGTTAAGAAAAATAAATAAATTCACTAGAGATTTTTGGTTTTAATTAATTGACTAAGTTTTGGATTTGGAATCATGGGGAACTTTTTATATTAGTTTTTTTTTATTCTTCATTTAATGATATAAGCAATATGACCTTGAAATTTGAAAATTTTATTATTGAAACTGGTATTTTTGAAAAATCCATGCATAAAATTTAAATTTTAAAGATATAATTTTGTGATACTTGTAAATTCATTGCCTAATTTTATGATTATACTCAAAATATAGACTATAAAATTATAAGTAACTTTTTTTAAAAGTATATATATTATATATATTTCAATTTGTTCCAATCTACCACACTAATTCACAAATTTTAACTCATGTCACTCAACTTATAATATATTTGCATAAAAATACTTATTATGCTAATAGAAATAAGTTTACACAGTATGCAACACACATAAAATTAAACAACCTACAAAATAATCTAAAATGAGATAAAATAGGTTAAGATAAGGGGTAATGAATGAAATATATATATATATATATATATAAATTTATTAAAAAAAGATATTTAAATTCAATATTGAAGTGAATTCAAAATTCGTCATGATTTTTTGTTTGAATTGAATTTGTGGCAATTTTAACAAGTCCTTTAAAACATGGTATAATGGTTAATATTTCTTTTGTATTATTATTTTAAAAAAAAAAACTAATTTAGTGGCTACAAAATTAACGTTTAATTCTAAAAAAGTCAAAAAATGAAATAAAAATCACATAATTATTTAATAATATGATTACAAGATATATATATATAAATACTACACACGAAGTTAAATATCACGTGGATAATTTAGATGAGAAGTAAAAGATTGAAGAAATAAATAAACTATTGGATCGAAGATATAGATATGGAGGAATTAGTTCAATCGTGGCTTTGTTGGTGTCATATATTAATCTCATGTCGTGGTTCAATATTGTGAAGGAAAAAAAAACACAACAAAAAAATTAAACTTCGTATCAAAAATAAATAAACTTGAATTGAATGAAATAACATAATTAAAAAAATAATAATAGTAATAATAATAATAATAAACAACTTTATCTTGCTTGTTATGGAGAAATAATACCTAAAGGTAAGGAGCACTAATACGTGGAAAATCATAAACAAGGTGAGGAGAAACTAATGCTAGTTGTCAAGCCATCGGGGTCCTATAAAAAATATTGGAGTAATTGAATATCCCATAAATATATGACTAATCGCATATAAACATCCCTAAAAAGATTTAATTTCCAAACAAATAGAAGTTGCCATCTTGGTCGGGGACAGAGCCACTTCAGGCCCAGTGGGGGCTCAAGCCCCCCCATCAATTATTGTTTTGTTTTAAAATTTTATATATATTTATAATTTTTTTTTTCACATAGATCCTTAGAAAATTAAGAATTTGCCCCTACATAATTTTTTTTTTCTACTTTAAGCCCCCACTAGCCTAGATTTCTGGCTCCGTCATTGATCTTGGTATATATCTCAACCGTTAACAAACTGTCTGAGTTGGCAGGATGAGCTTCACTTTGACGTTTAATCCCAAGTATTTTGGCCATTTTTGCCAACCCAATCTCACCGTAATACAATTCACTGCAATAACGCGTCATGTACTTGAGATCGTATATTGCTCCAAATATTTATCTGCTAATTCTTGCAAACTTGGCATTAACATTCTTCTTACAAGTTTGAGGAGATAAACCAAATCATAGTTAGCATGGAAGCTGACCCATCGCAACTTGATGACTCATTAGAATCTCAATAAACTTCTTAGAAAATTTAGCACTTGGTATAACCCTTTTCTTTAATTTCATCAAAATCTAAACCATTCTTTTTTAGAAAAGCAATGGAATTAGGATGATGAAAGTCTTTTTTCTCATCAAAATAAAAAATATTGAATTCCCAAGTGCTGCCAATATTTCCACTCTTAATGGAGAGGGTGATATCGAGTTATATCACTTTGAGGCTGTCTACGTTGATTCTAAGATCATCATAAATTATACTTTCATTTTCAAATCTTGGTGTAACTAATAGAAATCATCAGGGGAATTCTATAAAAAAAAAAAAAAAAAAAAGTGTACATGAAAATGTTATAAACAATGATCTAAAGCTTGAAATTCTCGAAAAAAAATTGTAATTCCAAACCACTCTAATTGCCATGTTGAATGACGCTTAAAACTCAAGAGGTTTTTGATTGAATGATTTTTGCTCAAAATTCAATAGGTTTTTAATTGAATGAATTTTTTTTTTCTTTGCCTTCAAACTATTGGTATATACAAAGGGAAGCTTGATTTACTTATAGTGAGATTATGATCTAACTAGAAGTCCATCTTACTCCAAAGTAGGAGTTTGTGGTAGAATAAACTTCATTATAATATAACTAGGAGTCTAAGTTTTTTTTTTTACAAGATAAATATTGTATTTATTTTAATACTATTTTATGTTTTTGTATTTGATTCTAATTATTTAATAATATCCAAGTTCAGCTATAATAATGAAAATTGACAAAAATATCAAATAAAATTTTAAATTTAACAAGTAAAAGCGCAACTCAATATTCTATTATTTTTTTCTTTATAGAAACACGTTATTTACAAAACTTAAGAGATATCTTTAATGCCTTGTGACACGACATAGTACATATTCATTTTTAATTGAATTATCTTTTACCTTTTTAATAAATAATATTAAAAAAAAAAAAGAATTATCTTTTACCCCAATTACATGTTTTTTCCAAAATGCACAAGAAATTTAGTAATCAACTTTATTTTAATTTTAAAATTTTGTTTCTTTTGAGCAGTTTTAAACAATAGTTTGGAATTCATTTCACATTACTTTCTATTTCATTTCATTTTTATGGAACTAAATTTCTTTTTTTCTTAGTTCATCCTAAATTGTTTAAGTTAATACTTAATTGGAATTCCTTTTCTTTATTTCCTTTCTATGCATTGGCAACTTGATGAAAGGCGAAATTGTGAAGCACATGAATATATATTTATCTATAAGTATATATTAT
>WUAT03320339.1:0-17757 GCA_010015005.3 Ulmus americana | reverse complement strand
ACAGTAGAGAAAAATTAGTGGCGCTAATTTTTCCGGGCTTTACAGCCGTCACTTCCGTGAAGACGCCGTCAGTTTTTCTAAGTTAGATTTGACTCGACGCCAGACCATCTTGTTTATTTAGAGAGAATAGCTCACATGATACATTTTGATCATTGACCAAATTTTTGCATCAACAATTATTAAGTCAACATGTATTTTTTTTTTTTTTAAAAAATTCGATATTAATATCAATATTTTTGTAAATTCAAGAATCCAATGCTTGCAGTACTTACCATATTTTACTCCTAGCTAAAGGGCCTATACTATATAATAACTAAATAAATTCCTTCAATCCTTGCTAGATGTCGAACAATCATTAGCTCAAACCCTCACACTCATAGAGTTTTATGACTAGGGATGTAAATAGAGTCGGGTATTGTCGGGAATTCTAATATCATTTCCACTCGCGCCATTTTTTAGGATCTCCATCCTCTATTATTTTATCCGGGAACGGGGATGGGGAATTCCCTATAAGGGATGGGTCCTCGTCAGGTTCCACTAATTTTTTTTCTTCATATTTTGAAATAAAATTGTAGTGAGATTTTATAATATTGAAAACAAAATAAATTAGGTATGTAGGTATTATAATGATTTTTATGACTTTTGAAATAAATAAATTGAGTTGGATATTTTATTAAAATAATAATCAAATTATAATTTTATTAAAAACGACTATAATTTTATTTTATATATATATATATATAAAATATCGGAGTCGGGATTAGAATCGGAGATTTTTATATGGTCTGGTCGAAGAATTGACCATCTCTAAATTTTACATCTCATTTGTGGCTGGTCCCGCGGGCCAGAGAATTGTGATCCGTATCCATGACTTCAAAATTGACTTTTTGTTTATTTTATTTTTCTTTTTATTTATTTCAGTTTGGCGTTCTATTTCGCCCGGCGACATCGAATCGACAAAAAAATAAATAAACTAAAAATAAAAAAAAAGAAAAAAAAAAAAGAAAAAGAAAGAAGACATTTCCCTATGATATATGATTCACATCACAGAGGTCAATGCTGAAATTCTGACTCTTATGTCACAAAGATAATCAGTGGCGACGAAGTCTCTCGGAAGCTCGCTCGCTCTCTCTCTCTTCTTTCCGCCATTCATAAAACGCGTCTTCGATTTTCTCTTCTCCTTTTGGTTCGGCGCAATCTCTCTGATTCACTCTCTTCATCTTCGTATTCCCATGGCGGAGCGTGGATCTTACGGTCTCACCCCTCGATTAGGTCAGATTTTCGATTTCTCTTTGCTTTCCATTGCTTAATTTTCAGCACTGTTTGGTTGCTTAGAATTTGATTTTCTGTGATTTTATTTGAATTTTGATGGAAAGTTGTTGAGGAAATGAGATTAGAACTAAGATTGCAGTTCGAGTAGAGTGTTTGTTTATTTACTTTCTGATAAGAAATTTGAATGGAATGGATAGGAAGTGTTTAAGGAAGAAGGATAATCTTATATGAACTTTTTTTTTATTGTTGTGAGTTTGATCAAGTTGAAGGGTGGGCGATCTTGTCAGAGAATAAGCTTTTATTGTAGAATAGTGGAAAAAAAAGTTGTACAAAAATCGTTCATAGTGAGGGGCTAAGTGATTTTGCTGAATGGAGTTGTTTCGTGTTTGTATAGTAGGTAAAATTGGATTAAGGGGTTTCCCTTGTACTTCAGTGTTTTTTGAAACCAAAAATTGTCCCCAAAAATTCAAGAACTGGTAATTGTAACTTTACTAGTATGCCTAGATACTTGTATGCAAAAGGTAAGAAAATAGTACATGGAGGAAGTTTAGTGATTGTATGAGTTGTGAGCAAAAACTAAAGAATTGAGGTTTGAAAATCAGGATTTATGTGGCAGAATAATTATGAAATATAGGGGTTCATGGGGTGTTCATAAAGAGTAGTGCTGCTGAAAGTAGAGTTAGTTTTATATATTTTTAAAATGTGTTGTTCAATCCTTAAAAATATGGTTTTCATGAGCACATGAAGTATTTTGGTTAACTCGTTGACCGTTAGATTCTAATAGTGTATAAAGATGTTAGTAATTGAGGTCCACAATTTCACATACACTTCTAGAAAGCCCTAAGTTCCTATTACAATTTTATAAGATAGACTCAGAAAAGAACTCTTATACAGTCTGTAAAAATATAAAAAGAAAAGAAGAAAGGGCGTTAACTTCTTTGTATTGAATTATCAGAAAATTACAGTTTTTCTACATAGCATACTGGAGCTTGTTTATTTTTACTAAATTATTTTTAAACACATTTGTGGATGAATGATTTCACCTCATTAAGATCTTGCTTTTATTTAGTAATCCAAATGGGCAATAAATTTAAGTATAATGATTTTTCTGCAATTGAATATAGGGATGACAACAACAACAAAATTCCCTATTCCTTGATTTTGTTCTTGAGAGCTCATCCAATACATCGCTTTGTTCTTCTCGTTTCATTTTCTTTATGTTTTGAATAATTCAAATCTTAGGAGCTGACCTTTGTTTTTGTGTTATGATGATTTGCCTTGCTCACTTATTTGGGTTCTTTTGAAGTGGTATTTGTACTGCAAGCTAACTTTGGTTCAAAAAAAACATATCACAGTTATTTTAACTTTATCTTTAATTGCATTTCATATTGAAATTTATTAAAACTGAAGATGAAAGATACAGTGATCCATAGACTAGAAAAGAGAACCTTGAATCAGAAAGTATCATTTGTTTAGTTGGACATTACTGTTTTGAAAATAAGTAACAGTTTGCATCCTTGATGCATGCTCTAGCTAGTTGAGCTTCTGGATACACTAATTAAAGGACTCAATAATTTGGAAGTCACTTGGCTGTGTTGTTTTTCTCTTTCATATCATGATTTCAGTCAACCTGACTTTAGATTAATGAAAGGAAGCAGACTTTTGACTAGTTCAGCATAAGTTGGATTACATACCTTTATTTAGATTTGAATCTTTAATTCTTGAGATTGTGTTCTCTCTCTCTCCCCTCTTCTCTGCTTATTTAGTCTATCTGGATGTGAATGACTTTTGAAGCTCTTGGCCTTAATACAATCAACATAATTATATCAAAGTCTTTGTCTTGATTTTATTTTTTATTTTTACCTTTTGTTTTGCTGCAGTCCTTGCCCTCTCTTTAGCTTTATAACAGATCCATACAACATCCTACCTTAAATAACACAAGATTATGTCATAGTGATAAATTGATAATGATGAACTTTTAGGCAATTTTTTATTGTTACTGTTACTCACTGTTTGTTTCTTGTATTTCCAAATCTGTACTTTAGGTGGATTTAAAACTTCAAGAAACAAGTAGTTAGTGCATGAAAAAGAAAAAAAAAAGTATTGTATGTATAAACAAACTGTGTAATGCCACTTTCAATTGATTTTGGCATTTACTAAAAATATTCCTTTCATATGTGCAGATATGCAACAATTATTAGCAGAAGCGCAGCATCGTTGGTTACGGCCAGCTGAAATTTGTGAAATTCTTAGCAACTTTCAAAAGTTTCAAATTTCTCCAGAGCCTCCGAACAGGCCACCGAGTATGATTTATATATATATTTCCCTAAAACTGGTTGCCTTTTATAAATGTGTAGATGCAAATTGGTGAAAAGGCTGTTTTACGCACACAGCCATCTTGTTTGTTGCATTTCCTTTTACTATTTATTGGTACTGCACTGGGCTGGTGTCTTCTTGACTCTAGAGACGGTGCAACTATTATTTTATTAGGGTCAGATTTATTTATTTATTGTAGCTCAAAATTAAGTAAGTTTCCAGGGTGGAATCTATGATTTAATATGATTTTGTGAAATTGAGGGAAACTGCAATATATTTTGTGTTAATCTTCTTTCTTCTGAACTTATCTGGGAACTATGCTAGACCTTAAGACCTTTGTTTGGATTTGGATATTCATCATTCATGTTTTTATTTTATACTTTTTTTTCTTTCTGAAAATGTATTCAACTGAAATAATTATTGATTTCTCCTTGTTGTATATGGTAGTTTTGATGCACAAGAAAAAAAAATTTGGACATCTATGTTCTTGAGATTTTTGTTGGCAGCATTAACATATTCTTATCTTCACAAATTAAGCTTCTGGGATCAGTAACTCCCTGAGGATGGTAATGCAGTAGATTGTCATGAGTTTGAATCCCAGTAGCTTGTTTCTCAGTCTCTTAATTTTTTGGCTGTTGCACCTCCCAAAATCAATTCATCATCTTTTGGGCTTATCCATGTTCTCAATTTCATGTGTTATACTGGAAGGTGGACTTTATATGACGAAAGCTTATATTAGCCTAATTTCTAACAACTATACTTTAAGGATCAGTGCTTTCATTTCCAATAAATAAATAAAATCAGTTTTTTTATTTATTTATTTTTTATTTTTTCATCTCTTGCTAACAATGAAAGGTTAGGATTATAGAGGGGTTTACCCCACTAATCCTGGGCTGTTCAAGAGGGCCCATGAGCCCTTTTAGAGGACATCATTTTGCGACCCGAACCTTTTCCCTCTAGTGAAATAGTTTAGAGCCAAACCAGCCAACCGGTTCCATTTGGTGGTTGATCAATGGTTCCTTAATGCTCTTTCATTGGTTTCCGCAATTACTTTTGATTTGCTCATTTTGTTTCATATACTAATTTCTTTTACTTGGAAACAGCATATTGGATTATCACTTGAAAAATATCTAAGCATGAATTGTATCTCATTGTTCTATGTTTGGTTTATTATGTAATTCTATTTTTTTCTAACAGTAATCAAACTGCTGTTTGCTCCTTTTGCGAAGTACTATTGGACAATCATATATTGACATGTATTCCACCATGCCAGGTGGCTCACTTTTTCTTTTTGATCGGAAGGTTTTAAGATATTTTAGAAAGGATGGACACAATTGGAGGAAGAAAAAAGATGGAAAGACTGTGAAAGAGGCTCATGAGAAGCTAAAGGTAAGCTTTGATGGAGGCTCTCAATCTGAAATAAATGAATGATGTAAATTGCATAATTTATACTGAGTCTTCGAGGTAACATCCTTCAAGCTATTTTAGGTTGGAAGCGTCGATGTGCTACACTGCTACTATGCCCATGGAGAAGACAATGAAAATTTTCAGAGGCGTAGCTATTGGATGCTTGAAGAGTAAGTATTGCTAATTGATGTAGTATTCTTTATTTAATTAGTTTGTCAAGATGCTCCATATGTCAAGCTTTCTTTGGAGTCCATTGACTTCCCTATTTATGTTTAATAGAGTCGTTGATACATCATGAATGATCATGGAAAACTAAAATATCATTTTCTGCATCTATCAACTTTTGTGAGGATTTTATCATGTTATTGCATTAAATTTATCTTGTTCCATGTTCCTTGTCCATATTTATGAACTTTTTCTATTACAGCTAATTGTAAATGAAATCATAGGTGCATACTCAGAAAAATATAACGAATCAAATAAATGAGTCCTGAACATTATATCTATAAATGATGACCTGCACCCTCACAGGTAAAGTAAATAAATTGTGACATAACAACTCATCATGCAATATCTCAAACCTTATGGTCCTATCAAGATATGTTTCTGGTATTAAATCTAGATTATTTTTTTTCCCCTCTTCCCTGTTCTTATATTTATTTTCTTTTTTGTTTATTGTTTGTTGCAGGGATTTGATGCACATAGTTTTTGTTCACTACTTGGAAGTAAAGGTATGTTCACTACTTGGGGCAGCATTCTGGTTCCATTATAAGGGGATGCTCCTTTAGAAAGACTAGGGGTGAAAATGGTTCCGGTTTAAGGGAATTTCGAAACCGAACCGCAATTAATTGGACCCAAACCAATGGTTTTTTTTTTTTTTTTTTTGGTTTTATGGTTTGCAGTTTAATTTTCACCCCTAAGAAAGACTAATCATAACGGGAAAATATACGTAGTTGTTGGGTTTATGGAGGGTAGGAGTTATTCTCAACCCTGATTAGAGGGGGGCTTTCTAATAAGAAAATATGCTTTTTTTTTTTTTTTTTTTGCAGTTCCTGTAGATATATAACTTGGTTTCTTGTTTATGGTCAATACATTATATACGAAGCCATACGAAACCTAGTCAGGACATGTACACACTCTCATATGTTATAGTGATTAATATTCTCATAAAGCCTAAATTGATTATGTCAATCTACCTATATCCAAGAAGAAAGAAGAACCTAAAAGCCAAAACACCTATGTCAATCTGTTATGGTCAGACCATGTGTTTATATTTACAGCAGTTTGGGATTGATTCTGGAGCCCATAAATCACTTCACGGACTCTAACGTAAATAAATTGTTTGGTAAAAGTGCATAAAAGTGACTGGCACAAAATCCATTGCATTTTAGGAGTTCTTTTAAGAAGCTGTAAAATAGAACTGTTGAATAACTAATTATTTTGAAAGTCAAGCCAACTGTCTCTACACTTGTTTGCATGTTTAATAGACTAAGCCTGTACCTGAAATGTTCTGACTTTAGAAATTGGTTGGAGTAAAGATGCCTGATAAGGTTGAAGCTGCATCTTATCTTGTTTATATTCGTTTCATTGTATGATAAATTGCCAATAAGGTTGAAGCTGCACCCTAGATTATATATATAAATAAATTTTTCCTATTCCAATTTGTAAGTATCGCTAACTTTAAAATGTTTCTTAGTTGGATTTAAGTTGTTAAAAATCTGACCTTGTTCAGCATTTCAGTGTTTCTGGAACCTGCTTTTCATCCTTGAAAGTTTTATAAATTGTCTTCATGTATTCATATAGCATGGTAGTAACAGTTGTTTATATACATATTCATCAGGGCAATAGGACAAATGTTGGAGGCAATAGAGAGCCTGATGACTTTAGAAAAGGCAGCCCTCAGACTTCTACTTCTTCCACGAGTCAGTACAAAGCTCCATCAGGAAGCACTGAGTACACCAGCCCAAGCAGTACTCTGACATCTTTATATGAAGATGCTGATTCTGGTATGGCTCTTGTTTGTTTCTTTTCTTTATTTTTTTATTTTTTAAGTTTTATTAGAGCTCATCTTTTGCTCCCACTTTTGGCCATCTCTTTAGTTGAATCATTATAGTCCTAAAACTTGAGAAAATTTCAATTTCATGTGATGATGAATGTCAAAAGTGACATTACCCTCGATTATGCATTTGCTGTTATGGATAACTTATATGAAATTAAATGCAGGGGAAATTCACCAATCAAGTTCTAGATTTTACTCAGGTTTTGAGTTGCCACAACCACAAAATAGGAATGGTCCTGATATGGACAGAATAGATGTTGGTTTCTCTTTGGGTCCCAACTCAAGTAATTGTTCTTTCTTATTACTTTCTTTTTGTTGGGGGTTAACTGTGGTATAATTAGATTGTTTGCATCTTTTCCATATTTATTCATCTCACAACCTTTTATCTGATGATCTTACTAGACCATTATGAAGAGCAGTCGCCAATTCAAGGAGCAGATTATGTTCCACATTTTCAGGAAGATGGACTAAATTATAATGTTGTTGGCTCTCAAAACACACTGGGTTTGGGATCGTGGGAAGAGATTTTGGAAAATTGTACCACAGGATTTCATACTGCACCTTCTCATGTATCGGCTTCTACCGGCCATCCTGCTTATATGGGAGTTATGCATGAACAACAAAATATGATGTCAGGCAACCTTTTGGTTGGGGAAAATGCAGATAATGAGGAGTTTGTGAATTCTTTGCCAATCCACTCGAGTTGGCAGGTATTTAACAGTTACAGTGTTCTATATCTTCTAATGGCCATCATAGCAGTTCATGTTGGCTTATGAAAATGTTAATTCTTATGTAGTTGCATGAAATATGATTAGTTGAACTAATCGTCCTTTCTCTTAAACAGAAGAGGTTTTGTGTGTGTGTGTGTCAAGTCTTATACCGCTCCAAAAATTTTTTGAGTATTTTATTTCGTTTTAGAAGGAAGAATAGAAGAGCAAGAAAAATAAAAACCTTTTTGTGGAAGTAAACAAGAAAGGTAGTTACAGAACCTAAAACTGCCTCTCCGTCATTTGGATTTCAGTTACTCAACTTCAAAATGTTATAAAAAAAGAAAAAAATGGTAAAGAAAAACTCATATATTAGAAGATAAGGGTAGGCTGCACAACGTAACATATTGTAGAAAAAAGAATAGAAAAAGACTTTTTTTGTTCTTTCTTAAAGCGCATAAGAAGCTGGCCTTAGACACACAACGAGTATTTGTATACTCTGTCAATGTATGATCATTGAAGGATTGAGTCCTTGCTATTTTTCCATAGGATATAATTCATAATATGATAATAAAACAGAAGTTTCCTAATTTCATAAACTACGCTTTAATTTAATGATTTAAAAATTTGATGGATATTGTTACATTGGATTTTGGAATTGTTCTACAAACTTTTTAAGATTTTATTTTATTTATAAGTTGTTTTCTCAGGTTCCTTTTGGAGATGATTCATTGGCCTTACCGGATGGATTAGTGGAACAGTCGTCTAAATTGGAACTGTCATATACTTCTGATATGAATTTTCCTGCCTCCAACATGTTTGATCCTCATCTTCATCAGCTAGAGGAGAAGCTTGGGCAGAACAATGCTCAACCAAATATAGAATCTCACTATTTAGTGGCATCAACTCTTGAGAATAATATTTCTACTGATGGAAATATTAACTATGCTTTCACATTGAGACAACAGCTAGGAGACGGGGAAGACAGTTTGAAGAAAGTTGACAGCTTTTCTCGGTGGGTTAGCAAGGAACTTGGAGATGTGGAGGATTTGCATACGCCCTCATCTGGTATCCCTTGGAGCACTGTTGAATGTGAAAATGTTGCTGATGATTCCTCATTAAGCCCCTCCCTCTCCCAGGACCAGCATTTCAGCATAATTGATTTCTCACCAAAATGGGGCTTCATAGACTCACAACCTGAGGTATTAAAACATATCTTATTATTTTAAACAAAAAGTGAGGTAAATAATTAGAATTTCTTTTAATATGTCCTGAATGCTGCAAGCAAGCTTTCACCAAATGTTTTTCAATCTGTATTCTTGTGTTTTCTCTTCCTATGTGGTTCCATGGTTTATGTATAATTTGACTTGTAAACTTTAGATTGCAAGTCTGTTATTTTCAGATGTAGTACTTTATTTAAAAAACCTTTATATTCTATTTATTTCCGCCTCGCTCAACTTCTGGTCTTAAAATTACCTTCTCTAAACATATTGCAGTAACGTGCTCGTCCTGATTTTGTCAAATATTCTGTTTAATTTCTAGATGCTACTGGATATTAAATCTTCTTGCCAGAGAAAGTGAAAACTGTTACTAATTTGTTCAATGCTATGCCTATTGGAGATGTAACTTGACTCATAGCATTATATGTGTGCACCTGCATATATCATATATGCATCATAATTTAGATATTGTTCTTAATTATGGATTTAATTTCATTCAATATAAACAGGTTCTTATAGTTGGAAAATTCTTGAAGAATCAAGAAGAGGTAGCAAAATACAAGTGGTCTTGTATGTTTGGTGAGGTGGAGGTTCCTGCAGAGGTTTTAGCTGATGGAATTCTTTGTTGCCATGCTCCACCTCACAGTGAAGGGCGTGTTCCATTTTATGTGACATGTTCCAACAGGGTTGCCTGTAGTGAAGTGAGGGATTTTGATTATAGATTGGGCTCTACCAAAGATTTAGATATCCATTATGGTAACACAAATGAATTGCTTCTTCAATTGCAATTGGAGAGCTCACTGACTCTTAGAGCTGTCAACCCTACAAATTTTGCGTTCGTAGATGTTACTGAGAAAAGAAACTTGATTGATAGGATTATATCATTAAGGGACGAAGAGGAAAGTTTCCAGAAGGTAGACCAATGCTACGAGGGTTTGTCCCAAAATGAGATGAAATGGTATTTACTGAATAAGCTGATTAAAGAGAAACTGTACTCATGGCTTCTTCACAAAACAATCGAAGAGGGTAAAGGAACAAATGTACTAGATGAAGTGGGGCAGGGAGTGATACATCTAACAGCTTCTCTTGGTTATGATTGGGCCATAAAACCAATTGTAAAATCAGGTGTAAGCATTAATTTCCGCGATATTAATGGATGGACGGCCCTTCACTGGGCAGCTTTGTATGGCAGGTAAGGCCCTTTGAGCTTTTCTTCTCCTTCTGCACTCCCCTACCCTTGGTTTCTCTCATTTTATCCTCTTTTTGAAATTGCTTTAATATAAATCTTATTCAATATAGCTAAATTTCTTTGTTTTCTTTTCCTGTTGAACTTGTATTAATTCAGAGAGCAGACGGTTGCACTACTTCTCTCTCTTGGAGCAGAGCCTGGAGCACTGACTGATCCAACTCCAGAATTTCCATTGGGTAGAACACCTGCAGACCTGGCCTCTGCCAACGGACACAAAGGAATCTCTGGTTTCCTTGCAGAATCTTCCTTGACCCGCCAGCTTGATCGCATCCTTTCTTTGAATGAAAAGGATAATAATGCTGTAGAAAGTTCCAGAAACAATGCTGTCCAAACTATTTCAGAACGAACAGCAACACCTGCAAATTATGGCGAATTTCCAGATGCACTGTCGTTGAAAGATTCACTTACTGCAGTACGCAATGCTACACAAGCCGCTGATCGTATACATCAAATGTATAGGATGCAGTCATTTGAGATGAGAAAGTTGAGTGAGTATGATAATGATGCATCGTTGGATGAGCGAGCTCTTGCTATTTTAGCTGCCAGGTCGTGCAAGGCTGGACTGAGTTATGGACTAGCTAATTCTGCCGCGTTACAAATACAGAAAAAGTTCCGTGGTTGGAAGAAGAGAAAAGAATTCCTGATAATACGAGAAAGAATTGTTAAAATCCAGGTTCATTGCTAGTCCTCTTGAATCATTAATTACTATTAAAGACTTAAAAAACTATCTGGTTAATGGTAAACCACATTTTATCCTTAAAAACAAAGAACTGTGAGTGGTCTGATTGGAGGCTGTTTGAGTCCATGGTTAAAGTATATTGATAGAGCAAACTACACAAAACAGAGGTGGGAATATAAAAGTGGGAGGAGAAAATTCTGCACCTTTTAAACTTTAGAATTTTGTGACCAGATTCAGTAAGATTTAACATAAATTAGATTTTTGCTTGTTATCATGTTAGGGTAATAGAATATTTTGTCATCACTCCCTAATTTGTGAATTCCTTTTTTTTTTTTTTTGTTAGGGATACAAGTTAACCTCAAAAAAGGGTGGAAAGGAAATTATTTTAATTTTTCATTTACTTCTTCTGCTTTGATATTTTTGCTACAAGCCATTGGTTATGCAAGCATGCTAAATTATAAGCTCTAAGTAGCTTAAGGTGATTGGAATTGGTTTAAAACATCCAAAGTCGAGAAATGAAGCTGTTATGATTACAATTTTACTGCATATTATTTTGTAATATTCTCGTAGGAAAGTTACCTGCTGGAGTCGAGGATTACGAACAAAAGTGCTAACCTATAATTTTAATTGTTTGAAGGCCCTTGTAAGAGGACACCAGGTTAGGAAACAATATAAAGCAATTGTCTGGTCAGTGGGGATCCTAGAGAAGGTTATATTGCGTTGGAGACGTAAAGGGAGTGGTTTGCGGGGATTTCGAACCGATGCAGTAGTTGCTAAGGATCCAATCGCACCAAACATGCCCTCAAAAGAAGATGATTATGACTTCTTAAAGGAGGGAAGGAGACAAACTGAGGAAAGGTTACAAAAAGCACTTACTAGGGTGAAGTCCATGGTTCAGTATCCTGAAGGACGAGCCCAATATCGCAGAGTGCTAAATGTTGTTCAAGGGCTCCGTGAAACCAAGGTAAATACATGATTTTTGTACATATTTCCTTGAGGCTTTATCTTTGTTGCTGGTTTGAAAATGTGTAAGCGTAAATGCGTTGATCTGCAAGTGTTCATCCATCTTATTTAGCGTTATATATTGATTTCTGCATGACCATTACTCTGAATTTGCGCAGTATGTGGATGTCATCCTCACAGAAATTGCTTAAATTTCGATTACAAAATCTAACTAACCCCTCTATTATCATGAGCTCCTACAAATTTTTCGAATTTGTTTGGGTAATGTGTAGTTTTATTGTACTCGTTGCTGATTTTCTTCTTTGTATTGTATCACCCGAGTCTTAAGGGACTTCTAATTGTTCTTTTTTTTCTATTGTTTGATATTTGAACAGTTACTTTTACAAAATTTTATGTGAATCAAATCAATAATTGTTCATTTTGTCATCGGTAGTTGGAACTAATATGGTAGCTCATATGGTTTACCCATTGTGGTTTATGTTGTTTGTTAGGCGACCGATATGACAATAGTTGATTTGGAAGAACCATCCGATGCAGATGATGATTTGATTAAAATTGATAAGCTGTTGGACGATGATACTTTCATGTCCATAGCATTTGAGTGATCATCTACTCTTTGATTTGCTGTAGCTGTACATAGATGGGCTGGCTGGATGGCTTTCTAAGTTGATTTGAATGTTTCTTTACCCAATCTTTGTATGTAAATGTTACAACTAAGATGTAACCAATACCACCTAATCAGTTACTCATTTCTCAGGCAGGTTTTTTTCAGGTTTTAGATCAGGTTTTATAATTCCAATATGAATGTAAGTTATTAAAGGGAGTATGGATTGGTACAAATTTAATTATTATTGTAATTTATCTAGTGGGGTATGGATTGGATCAATTTTATTATTATTCTTGTTGTTTATTTGCTTGTACTCTAAATAATGTACTAGTTTTTCTGTGAAGCGATATTAAAGGGTTAGGTTAATGTCAATTGCACCCACAATCTATAATACAGCACGATTTGAAGAGTCTAAATATGCTTAGAAGGGCATTTGAAAAAATATTATTCTAGTTAATTGCTTATATCCAATAAACATTTGGAGGAATTTACATCCTATACTCTTTTATTTTTTTGTTCACATCTGTTTTAAAATCATTCTTTTTTTTCTTTTTTTTTTTTTTTTTTTTTAATAAAATATATATTTTTTATTCTTTCATGTTCAAATTATTTATCTCAATTTCTTTGTAATTTTTTTATCCAAAAAAAATTTTTAATTTCTCATTTTATGAAGAATTAAAATAGTTAAAGAAAAAAATTACACATTTGTAATGGATTTAAGACGGGTATAAATGTTTTAATGCCTCGTTTTAGGGGCCTTCCTGCAGTTCCCCCAATAAATTCAACTCTCCTTCCTCGAAAAATTTATAAGATTGAGCTCGGTGAAAATTGTATTATTAACAAAAAGCAAATTTCCCTAAATGCTTTTTACCCCAAAAAATAAAAAATGTGTGGGACGTGCAAAATTAATAAATAAATGCTGTAGAATTAATACGTTGAAGACAAAATTACTGTAAAATTATATTAAATTTGGGACCGTAGGTGCAATTACAGGGGGCATACAGCCATCTAAACAACAATTACCCATTTACATTTTTACTAAGGATATATTAATTGTTAGAAAAATCAATTAGGCCTTAGGAAATACTTTTAGTAGTAAAAAGTTGCAAATAAAAATCAAAACTTCTTGTATCCGCTATTCATCGTTGGATGCATATTTAGAAACTAAATTTAGAAATAAATATATATATTAAAAAAAAAAAAACAAATTAATTCGAAAATTAGAAGTTAGGAGTAGTGAAGATTTGAGCTCACCAGCACACATTTCACATTAAGTTGTGCTTTAGAGAATTAGGGACATAAAGCATTGCTCCCATTAGTAGATGAAGCAGATCACATAACAGAAGATAATGAGGATTTAAGTCGAAGGTCGGCTTCAGTTGATGGGATGGTAGTGGCCAGTGATACGGCTTTGAGGCAGCTTTCGGAGAATGAAAAGCACCAAAGCAGATGGAACTATCTCTACCAACTGCACACAAATAAAAAATGTTATATTCCTAATTAAACTAACTAAAACAAAATATATGTATATAAATAATCAATGCCTCTGAACAAGCTTTTAAATTATTTGATTCATCTAACAAAAACTAAACAAACATATGGTGTTAGAGCAGGATCATCATGATCCTTCGAAACTGCATCTCCCTATGGAACCCTACAAACTATGGGAAGTAGGAAAATATGACTTTTGACATGTAGGTGCTCATGAGGGAATTTGAACCCAGGCCTTGTGAGAGCAAACCCTAGGATTGACCATTCAGGTTTCTTGTTAAAATAAGTAGTAAAAATAAGATCAAAGATCATGCCCTTCAATTGGGCCTGTCGTCTCAAAATGATTTGCGCTTTTTTTCTCTTCCAAATATGTCAAAACGGTCTATATGTAAGAACAAATTACTCAAAATGACTTATATGGATGAACAAAAAACCCAAATGGCCTATCTCATCCATTTTTGTCTATTTTTTAACATAATTTTCACTTGCATAGCATGATATTTTGAGTTGATTACTAATTAATGAAAAAATTTGAGAAAAAACTCATACCCCTTGTCGATTAGACTAAACATGTATGAACTATTTTGGTATATTTTGAAAAGACGTCAGCCATTAGTAATCTTTATCCTAAAAGTAATATTTTTTCATGTTCTACCCACAAGTATTATATTCAAGCACACGTGTAAAAAGAAAAAAGAGTTGCAATATAATATTTATATATTGACCCACGTTTTAATAAATTAAACCTTAGTAGAGTAAATTAACTATCCAACACAAGCATAATTAGCATTATGCACAATAGACCGACAATGGATAAGGCCAATTATTCAATATATCCTACCACTAAATCATACTAATAGTAGGGTTAAACTACTTCACAATTCTATACTCTATACGATTGAGAATTTTATCGACTCTTTTTTGCTCCTTTCCAGTTACTTAGTTTTTTTTTTCCCCACAAATGAGAACAATAAGACACTGGTTACTTAGTTTTTTTTTTTTTTTCCCACAAATGAGAACAATAAGACACTGGAAAAAAAAATACGTTTACAGCCTCTAATAACACTGACGCCCCCTAGACCAAAATTATTAGCATCAACACCCCTTAATTTTAAAATTATTAAAGTCTATTAAATTTTTAAATGAAAAGACAAAAAGAGTGGGTGGTAGAAAAAAATTAAATTGTTTTGTTAATAATGTTTTTGAGGCATTATTATTAAACTATTTTTTTTATTATTTTTTTGACAGCAAAACTAATATTTTTTAACTCGACTTGTTATTTATAATGTGAAAAAGAAATTTTAAAATTATTATTATCTAAAAGTAGATTAGAAGTATATTAGCTGCGTAAAATAAGATAAGTAAAACTAGATCTGGTACTTCTTGAAATTTTTTTTTTTTTTTTAAAAGAATCTTATTAAATTTCTTTTAAAAAAAGAAAGAAAAACAAATCTGCAAATAGTAAAATATATGTATATATGAGAATCTCAATATCTTATAACTTTTAAGAAATATTAATTAACAATAATTTTTTAGAAGGTTGAACGTAATACTGACAAATTTTAAAAATTAAATATCTAAATCACTCATTTTGTTAAGTTTGACTAATTCAAAGGGTGTCAGTATAATAAAGGGCAGATTGATGTTAATAATTTTGGTCTAAGAAGTGTCAATATGTTATTTAACCAAAAACTAAAGAGGGGTAAACGATGGATCCTTTTTTTTTTTTTTTTTTTTCAAGAGCCTTGTTATCAAAATTTGAACTTACCATGTAATAAATAAGGTTTAAGATTGGATGATTTAGGACATCGACATCTGCTGCCTCATCAAATGCAGAGAGTCCAACCTACAGAACAAACCAAATGAGATCTTAATTAGAGATTGACAACTTTGATTATATGTGAAGAGTTTGCAATTCAAAACAACTCACCACAATGCATCTGATCAAGAAACATGTAAAACAGATGCCAGTGATGAATCCAACCTGCAATGCATAAAAGTTAGGGTTACTTATGCCCCTACAATTTTAACCAAACTCTTAATTTGCACTCTAATATTTCAAGTCACTCCAAGTTCGCAGCTAAAAAGGCAAAAAGAAAGAGTAACAACATTTTTTGTGAGATAGGATCATGCATCAAATTTGACACCAATCTACAAAAAGGAAAATTAGGTGCACAACACACATTAGGCAACAACCTCATAGAGCTTCTTCTGGCGACCTCTTGATTCAATAGGGAATTGCCTCAGCAAGATAAATAACCTAAACACACAAATCATTTAAGGTAAACATACGTTCCGCGGCAGAGCAACACCGGAGATTACCATTTGGAACTTTGGGTTTTACCTTCCACCATAGATCAAGAATCCAAGCGCAGCACAGAAGGAAATAACTGCAAAGGAAATTTAAACACAATTTTATTTGAACTTTTATAGTAACTATATGCATAGAATGACACAAATTGCTACCCCAATTTGTGCATTTTTTATGTTGTTCGATAATTTGAAAATAAACAAAAAGTTTACAGCTTAAACCAGCATAAATAAATCAACTATCAAACCTGAAAAGAATATCATTGCAGCGTGCACCGCAGCATTACTTCGGTTTATTCCTATGAATATCCAAATGCATACCTATTATCACAATATAATTAATCATGTCGAAAAGTATATGATTGTATTTAGTGAGAAATTATATTGTATTTCTCAAACCTGTGTGAAGTATATGATTCCATTTGAAATATAATAAGCAGGTCGAAGTTTATTAGTCGAAATACTTCTGGCCTAAGACAATCATAAAATGGATCAAACATTAGTTTCTAAGACTGAAGAAACATCCAGGAAACGAGAAATAGACAAACCTCGTAATAAATCTCGACCCAGAACCAAAGAAGTAAGGTGTACGTGGAGAAAAATAAAAGACCTGGAAGATCCATAATCACCATTTCGAGAGCCTGTACAAAAAGATGTATTTTAAGTGACAGTGGCCAGATAATACAAAACAGAGGATTAAAAGATAGGAGGCAAATTAAGAGCAGAACTATATTTTGCTTGAGTATACACCCTCACTCTTATAAAAGAGTCAAAAAATTAGTCTTTTATAAGTTAGAAAATTGCACTACAACAAAAATAACCTTTACATTCAAAAGTTTCTCTCTAAAAATTTTAGAAATAAAATAATAGTTTTTAGAGAAATATTATTGGACACAAATTAATTTCTACTTTTTTTTTCTCTAAATATAAATCTGTAAATTTTGGAAAGGTTCCAGAAATGGCAAGAACTTGGTTGCTTCGAACCAAGTTTATCGAAAATGTAACTATTTTCTAAGCCAAAGAATGACGGATCAAAATCGTTCAATTCTATTCAACTCCTCCAAAATGGTTCTTACAAAACTTATTATATTCTCAACTCCTAGCCCACCAATCCTAACCAAGGATTAAAATATCACAAATAACGGAAATATCGCAAGTCCGATTTTACAGATATATCGATGAAAATATCGATATCGATATCGATATCGCAAAAAAAATGAAAAAATGATGGATATTGACTTAAAAAATTGAAAATTTGTAATGAAATTTTGAGATATGCTAAAACAAACATTGTTTCATTGATTGAACATTATTTTGTAAAAAAAATATTGTATATATTATATAATAAATTTAAATATATAGATATGCTGTATATTACAATATTTATAGTACTTTAAAATTTTTATAGTAGAACTTATGATGTATTATTTGTATGGAATTATTGATATTTGAAAATAAAATCATAAATATATGTTGA
>WUAT03320338.1:0-25565 GCA_010015005.3 Ulmus americana | reverse complement strand
CAAATTAATTTGAGGTTTATTGGTAATTAATTAAAATTATATTTTAATTAAATATATAAGACATTATTATAATTAAACTAGGATTAAATTAATTGAGGGATTTAATTTAATTTAGATTTAATTATACTAGCATTGGATTTTTAATAGAATTAATTAAATTAATATAGGAATCCTAGATAAATTAGAATTCAAAACTATGAATCTAATTGGTTAAGCCAAGGTAAGATGGCTTGGACATAGTGGCTCGGACTAGGACATGGTGGCTAGGACAAGTCACAGCTTGGGTAGCATACAGGTCAGGCATGGCTGGTCAAGGTGACTAGAAGGCCAGGTGCGGGATGGTGAGCCAGACGGATGGATAGGCTAGGATGAGGCGCAGGCATAGTGCACATGGCGCAGGAAGGTTCTGGACTAGGCGCAGGAGTTGCTAGAACTGAGCACGGGATGGTGAGCCAGACGGATGGATAGGCTAGGACGAGGCGCAGGCATAGTGCGCATGGCATAGGAAGGTTCTGGACTAGGCGCAGGAGTTGCTAGAACTGAGCGCAGCAGATGAGCACTGGGCACAGGTTGACTGGACAGGTAGGAACGCCCAGGTGAGGCACGCATGGGGCGTAGGTGGAGACGCAAGGCACAAGGCTAGCATGCCAGAGGCCACGCACCGTGAGGATGCCTAGACGAAATGTACGGACTGGACTCGGATGCAAGCAAGGGATCTGGACGAGGCACGACATGGCTGAACAGCAAGCAAGTAGGCAAGCATGCGATTGGCAGGAACGATGTGCGCTTGGTGTGCTAGGGCTGCGATAGGGGATCAGCGCCTAGGGCGCATGGCACGTAAGCTGGGGCTTGTGGTCTAGCGGGTAAGTGTGCCTATGGCACAAGGTAGTTTGTGGTATTTCTCAATTAATTTTTAATTGTTTTATTTTTAATTATGAATATTTATTTTAAAATATATATAGATATTATTTTATTATCCATACTCCTAATTATATATCTAATTAAATTAATATTAAATGTGTAAATTATATATGTTAGATATATTAGAATATAAATCGTATTTGAATATTATTTAATCAACTCAATATAATATTTCCTATCTTAAAATTAAATAAATAAAATATTTATCTTACCATTATATTTTATTTTCTTATTGGTTGATTGTTTTTATTTTACGGATAATTCAAAGATATTATATTCTCAATTTAAATTTAAAGAAGATAGATCTTATCAAATCTTTTCAAGATCTCTGAATCAGACTAGGATTGTAATCTGATCAATTATAGTTCAAGTTTGAATATGAAGATTAGAATTTAAATTAGATAAGATTGTGTTGTAAATATTGTAAATAGAATTTTATTAGATCTTATCTCATTAGAAGTTCCAGTCTATAAATACCCTAATACCACACACTAGTTTTTCATCTCTCAAAAGTACAAGTGATCGTGCATATTGAAAAAGGAGTAGCTTTGGTGCTTGAAGGAACGACATTAGCAATATAATATGTTTATTCACTCTTATTATTTGATTATTATATTTTACTTAATGTTTTAGAGAGGTCCACTTAGGAATGTACATTTTTATCTACTAAGTGTATATAGATTTAGTTTAGAGATTTATATTGAAATTGTGTTTTAGGTCATCCCGTGAAAACCTACATGAGTTTTAGGTTAGTTTGGAAAAACCTACATACCCTTATTCATAGTGTTGATTGAAGGATGCTTATTCTTTAGGAAGTGTGGAGTACTAAAGAAAAGCACCCATTTTTAGTTTTAAAAAGAGACCTAGGTTTTTAGGCTGTGAACTTTTTACCTATTAATAAAAGATGTCTTATTGAAATATTATGTGTCTACATTATCTCTATCTCTCTCTCTCTCTATTTAATTATATATACTTGCTCATTTTATTCTTATATATAATATATGAAGCTAAATCAAAATTGATCTAAGTAAGCAATTTTGACAATAAAGTAATTGACTGCCGTAATATTTTAGAATATAAATTTTAGACAAACAACATGAAATCGGCTACTACAACTTCTCTATAATATACAATATGAAATTAAATTAAAATCGATCTTCATAGCAATTTTATCTATAAGTATTCGGCTGCTATAATTTTAGAACACAAGTTTTTGTTTCAACTTGTTTTACACTTATATAACAAATCGGTTAGGAATTTAAACTAGAATATTAAATGTTAAATTATATAAAAGATTATCCAATGAATATATTTATCTGCAACTAAGTTTATTTAGTTTATTCATTGAAGTATTTAAGATTTGTTTTATTGTTTAAATTCGATTGCAATAAGATTTAAATTTATTGAATATATTTTGAATTGACAACCTATTCACCCACCCACCCCCACCCCCCATGTTACTTTCACTCCAGATTGACAAAGTAAATTCACTTAGGTTAAATTCAAAGCAACTTGGAGACCTCAGAAAAGAGGTTTTGAGCACAATTTGGAAGGAGTTTTCTGAAAACGAATTTGTTCTTTTGTATTAGGCTCTAGAGTGAGAGAAACTTGTATTTGAGAGAGTTTATCTGGTTATTTGTCAAGAACCAATCAAAGGGGTTAATCTGATGGGTTTTACCACACTTATAAACAATTCTCTTGTTATAAAACTTCAAGGATAAATAGCAACAAGCTCTCGGTATGCTCATTTTTATAGCTGAACCTCATTTGCTTTTTTTTTTGCATTGTTTTGCAATTTCAATTTATTTTCTTCTTTAGGCACTTAGGTTTTTGCCAAGTATTATCTGCTTGTAATCGTAGTAGGTGTTATTGCTCAGACCAAGAGAACATAGCGGTGGTATCAAAGCTTTGGGTTTTGAAGGAGTAAAAATCAAAGGTGTGATTCCTTGGGGTTCGAGAAAAGGATTCAAGAAGATCATTGTGATTGATCTAGTTTCTTGAAACAAACAAAGGGAGAAGTAAGAAGAAAATCATTGCAGAAAGATGGGAAATTCTTCGTTTGACATTGAGAAATTTGATGGGAAAGGAGATTTCAACTTTCAAAAGAAGAAGTTAAAGGTTGTCCTTATATAGTAAAAGGTAGACCTCGCCATTGGAGACGAAGCTGAGATTCCTTCCACCTTGACTACATTTCAGAGAAAGGAGATGAGAAAATCCACCTATAGCACTATCTTTCTACACCTTGTTGATAATGTGTTCAGATAGGTGCATGATTTGGAAGATCCTGCTAAGATTTGGAAGAGATTAGATAAACTTCATCTTACAAAAACATTGTCGAAAAAGATATATCTCTTAAACAAGTTCTTTGGGTTCAAGATGGATGCCTCTAAGATTTACAAGAAAATCTTGAGAACTTCAATAGGCTTGTGTTAGAATTTGCGTGTTGGAATAAGAAGTTTAATGGTGAAGATGTTGCAATGATTTTGTTCAATTCATTGCCCAACTCATTTGAGAACTTGAGAAATGCCATTGAATATGGCAACAATACATTGATGAAAGAAATTGTGGTTAATGCCATCAAAGCTTATGACTTCAAAGCTAAAATGAAGGAGGGATCGAGTGGTGAAGGCTTATTTGTGAGATGTAGAACAACAAATAAGAACTAAAATGGTAATAACAAAGGAAAATTTAAAAGAAGATCTATATCAAATAAGAAATATGGTAACAATGGTAGCAAGAATTGATATTATTGTGGAAAAGAAGTTTATTTTAAGTGCAATTGCCAAAAGAGAAACCAAGAAGATAAGGAACAAAAAGACTCCAAGGATGGAGAAGCCGCTCTTGCAGAGCAAACGAGTGATGGAGAAGTTCTTGTTGCATAAACGAGTGACGGAGAAGTTCATGTTGCATCTACATTCCCAAATAAGACCAAATGGTACAAGACTTTGTCTGCACCTTCCATATATTCCCCAGAGAAGATTGGTTTGAGTCTTTACAGCCATTGAGTGGTGGAAACATCTTGTTGGGAGACAACCATACTTGTCCGATCGTTGGGACAATTAGGCTGCTAAAGGAGATGGGATTCGTTCTGGAATTAAAGAGAAATGTGATCTCTGTTGGTCAATTTGATAAATCAAGGCATACAATCAAGGCAAAATGAGCCACGGTCAAGGTTTGCAAGGACTCTTTGGTGGTCATTAAATGAGAGTTTAAGAATGGATTATATGAGCTCAGTGGGAGGTTTTTGGACAAAACATTTGGTGCTAGAATGGTTGTTGAAAATGATAAGATAATTCTTTGGCATTGCCATATTGTCGATTAGGCCACATGAGTCACAAAGGGTTGCAAGAGATGGAGAGGCAGCTACTGCTAGATAGAGATAGGATTGGAATTCTTGATTTCTGTGAACATTGTGTGTTGGGAAATGAGCATAGGTTGAGTTTCGAGGTTGACACTCATAAATCTAAGGATATTCTCCAATATGTGCATTCTAATTTGTGGGGGCCTAATCAATTCTACTCATGGAGGTAACATTTATTTTCTCTATGTAATACATGATTATTCAAGAAAGGTATTGGTGTATGCTAAAAAGTTTATTTGAGACATTTGAAAAATTCAAGAATTGGGTGATGCTAGTTAGGAAGCAAACGAGTAAAGAAGTTAAAGCCTTGAAGACCAATGGCTTAGAGTTTTTCAATGAGATTTTTGATAAGTTTTGCTAGGAAAGATGAATTTTGAGCCATAAAACTGTAAAACACACACCACAACAAAATGGTGTGGCTGAAAGGATGAATCGAACTTTATTGAATAAAGTGAGATGTAGGCTTAATGCCTTGGGTTTGAGCAAAGCCTTTTGGGGAGAGGCTTTGTAAACGGCTGCTTATTTGGTGAATAGGTCTCCTTTTATAACCACTTAATTAAAGACACCCAAAGAGAAGTGGAGTGACAAGGCTTCGAACTTGAAACATCTCAGAATATTTGGATGCTCAACTTTTGCACACTGGAAGGAAGGCAAGCTAGATCCAAGGTCAATCAAGTGTGTCTTCTTGGGCTATGGAGATGGGATAAATGGATATTGGATATGATCTTTGGAACCTAAAAAATCAAGGTTGATCATAGGTCGAGATGTTATCTTCAGTGAAGAGGAATTTCCAAGTTTGGAGAAGGAAGTTAACAGCTCTAGTAACAAGGTTCAAGAAGAGAACAAATTCAATGTTGTTTTCTCACCAATTGGTAATTGAATTGAGGTGGAACAACAACCACTTGAACATGAGATTGAAGACTCTATTCATGTGCAAAGTGAGGAGGAAGAAGAAAAGGATCAAGCTGAATTAGAGAATCAAAGATCTGATCTTCAAAAAATTTAGCTTAGTAGAGATAGAGTTCAAAGGGAGATAAGAGCTTTAGATAGATTTGGCTATGATAATATTGTAGCCTTTGTGTTCTTCTTAGCTCAAGTTATAAAAACCTATGAACCAGAGACTTTCAAGGAAGTGATGAGTTGCAAAAAGGTTAGCAAGTGGAAGAAGGCTATGGAGGAAGAAATAACTTTGCTGATGAAAAATCAAAGCTCGTGGTTGGTTCCCAAACCTACAAAACAAAGGGTTATAGATTGTAAATGGATCTTAAAGCTCAAGGAAGCTACTTTGGAGGGTAAACCAATGAGGTATAAGTCTAGTTTGGTAGCCAAGGGATTCACTCAATGTGAAGGGGTTGATTTTTTCGAAGTGTTCTCTCCAATGGTAAAGTACAAGACTATAAGGTTACTGCTTGCTCTACTTGTGCAATATGATTAGAAATTAGAGAAAATGGATACGAAGACATCATTTCTCCATGAAAAACTCAAGGAAGACATCTACATGAGGCAATCATATGGTTTTGTGAAGAATAAAGATATGGTTTGCAAGCTGGAAAGGTATCTTTATGGGTTGAACCAGTCACCTCACCAATGGAACAAGAGATTTGATGGTTTTGTGACTAGTATATGCTTCAAAAGGAGTAGTTATAACTTTTGCCTTTATTTCGAATGTTCTTCTGTTGAGTAGATGGTCATTTTACTAATATATGTAAATGACATATTGCTAGTTAGCAAAGATAAAACCAAGGTATAAGAATTAAAAAGGCAGCTGAATTATGAGTTCAAGATGAAGGATATTGGACTAGCTAAAAGCATTCTTGGAATGTCAATAGTGAAAGAAAGAGACAAGGGCATATTAAGGATCCGTCAAAGGGGATACTTAAAGAAGTTAGTGTCCAAATTATCAATGAGAAATGCCAAACCAGTAAATGTGCCTTTAGCCGGTCACTTTCATCTTTCTTCGACTCAAAGTCCTACAACATTTGAATAAAAGGCTGCTATGGATAATATACCCTGATGTATTCAATGATGAGTACTAGGCCAGATCTTTCATATGTTGTAAGTGTTCTTAGTTAGTTCATGAGCAACCTGGGAAAGGAGAATTGGAATGCAAGGAAGTGATTACTTAGATACATCAAAGGCACTACCAAGGTGGGCTTGGTGTATGAGAAGATAGAGAATGAGATTAGGCTTGATGGTTTTGTGGATTCAGACTATGATGGAGATAGAGAAAAAAGAAGATCAACAAATTCCTATGCTTTTTGTCTCAGCGGCTATTGTATCATTTGGAAGTCCCAACTCCAACCCATTGAGACATTATCAAGCACAAAGGCAGAGTAAATAGCTTCAATCGAAGCTATCAAGGAAGGATTATGGCTGTAAGGACTTTTCAAGGAGCTCTGTTTTCTCAAGGACAAAGGGGCGATACATTGTGGCAATCAAAATGTTATTCACTTGAGCAAGAATTCAATGTACTATGAGAGAACCAAACATGTTGACATTATATACCATTTCATCAGAGAAAATGTTTGAGATGGGTTGATTCAAGTGGAGAAGATTAGCACTGTAGAGAATCCAGCTGACCTTGGGATGAAGGTTCTCCCGCTAAGTATGTTCAAGCATTGCCTTTAATTACTTTGAGTGGGAGAAAGGTGAAAAGTTGAAGAAATGAGTATGAAAGCCAAGATTTGTTGCATCACTTTAGTTTTACTGAAACGAAAGTGGAAATTGTGAAGTAGTTTCATCAAAACCACAAGATCCTTGGAGACTTGATGCTAAAATTAAGATGGAGATTTGTGTTAATGTCTCAAATTGACTAAATATTTACTCCAAGAGTAAGAACGGTCATCATGTATTAATTGGGTATTTTAAGTGTATTCATTGAGTATTTACTCTAAGAGTTATAATAGTTCTCAAATATTAATTGTGTGTTTTAAGTGTGCAAACACTTGGCTACACAGATGATCGATACATGGATGCTCTATATTGAGACTGAGCAAATTCACCTAGGTTAAATTTAGAGCAACTTTGGTGGCTTCAGATAAGATATTTTGAGCACAATTTAGAGAGAGTTTTTTGAGAGGGAATTTGTTTTTTTGTGTTGTGTTCTAGAGTGAGATTGAGTGAGAAAATTTTATGTGAGAGAGTTTTTTTATTTTTTTTCAAGAACCAATCAAAGGGGTTAATCTAGTGGGTTATACCAGACTTGTAAATGATTCTTTTGTTATTAAACTTCAAGGATAAATAGTAGCAAGCTATTGGCAAAGCTTCGAGGATGTAGGCTCATTCTTATAGCCGAAAGTTGTTAAGAAACTCTCTTGTTCGTTGTTTTGCTCTATGTTTTCTACATTTTTTTGCAACTTTGATATATTTTCTTCTTTAGGTACTTAGGTTCTTGCCAAGTATTATATGCTTGTGATCATAACAAGTGTTATTGCTCAGACCAAGAGAGCATAGCAGTATAACAAATTATATAAGCAATATATGATAATATTTTCCATTGTTGAGACACAAAAAAGGTGACATGGCCAAATGTTTGATGTTGTCACCTTAACAAAAAGATCGCATATTAGACACATAGCAATACTTGACCAGAAAACATTATTTCTAGCCACCAAAAGCACTGATTTTCAAAACATACGAGAACACAAACTATATAACTAAATAAAAGAGTTGCTTAAATATTCCAAAAAGCTTTCAAACACTAAACAAACAACTATAGACAAATACTAAACATTCCAGATTGCCCTAACTTCAATTTGGAGCTTTTTTCTTCCTCTTTTGTTGAGATTTTCTAGTTGTTGACATGTCATGCTATTCACTTTGTTTGGCACCTCCACCTTGTTTCTGTTGTAATATGTTCAAAGCTGCTTCAACAACAGCCATCCACATTGGTTCTTCAAATTGCTGGGGTGGTTGAAGTTCTTGAGTTAAAACCTACAATATAATGATTTAGTTAGTTATTGTAAGCAACTTGAATCTTAAATTGCATTCAAAGCATGTTCAACTATTTTGTCCCTCCTTTTTCTTCTTGATTCTCATCATGGACTTCATAACCTTGTTGCTCTTGTCCAACATTGTGTTGCCTTTTTTTTTTTTTTAAAGAATTGTGAAGCAAGCATATTGCCCTAGAAAACTTAGAATCAAAGAAGTTGGGGAGATACCTAACAAAACAAGAAGATTCGTGAGGATGAGAAAGCAATACACTTGTGGAATTTGCCATGATCAATGTCACAACTCCAAAAATTGTGTTACAAGGGCTGAGCTGGAAGCAAAATTGAAGAAAAAGGTAAATTTTTGAGTTTTTTTTTTTTCAATTTATTCATTCAAATATGGGTAAATACTAATGCATTTGTTGTTGTAGGGAGTTAATCTAGTTTTGTGCCAATTTCCTTCCATCTTTATACCATATAAGATATATGCATAACACTTCTCAAAGGAGCTCTTCCAATACCACTTATCTACATATTTTTGTGGATCATCATTTATATTTTATATGGCTGCAATAGTTTGCATATATGGTATCCTTGTCAAATTGTACCTTCTACATGCACAATTTTCTTCTTAAGATCCACTTTCGTAGTTGCCATATTCACCTTATTAACAACAAACAAAACATGAACCTCCACCCCAATGAGCTAAAACCTAGCCAGATTGAACTGCATTGATCTCCAAAATATCACAAACTTTGAGACCCAAATCAACATACCAAGTGTCCATGTACAGCCTCCTACTTGCCCTATAGTTCATGATTTTCACCCTAATTCTCTCGATCATAAAATATAGGTAGTGACCTTGCTTCTAAGATTGATCACATTCACTGACTCATATAAATTGTTGTGTAGCATTTCGCACTTTGGAAATTCTCTAAAATGGCTTTTTGACCATTGATTTGCAGGCTTCACACTTAGCCATTTGTGAGCAACTTTGTCAATTCTCTTGATTTCCTTCATAAATCTCTTGAACTGATTGATAGAAGTAGTTCTTGCAGCTTGCCAAACTTTGCCCGTAAGCAAATTGTTCTTGAACTTCTGTTGAAAGTTGGCATACAAGTGTCTAACACAATTATGGTGTTCACAACCTTCATTGTCAATGACAACTGAACCGCCCAGATTGCTTCTTCTCAGCTTTTTAGCATAATCTCAAAACTTGGCATATTGAACAACCCAAAAACATAAATAAAGAAAAAATCAATTTTTAAATAACATTGGCATACCATACTCACACACAACAACAATATATAACATTTCATTCAACATTCTGAACAACCCAAAACCAGAAATAAAGAGAAAAAAAAAATCAATTTTTTTAAACAAATCAATCCAGCATTCAATATCCCAACTATCTAAGCCTAACTCAATTTTATGGGACCATAAACAAATTAGTGACCACCATTGCAACCCACCACCGAAAAATCCACACAAATAACAACAACAACAACAAAATATTATAGTAATAAAAAAAACAAACCAATAGAATAGGAATACTTAACAAGAATCAACTCGTTCTCCATATCCCCATTTTGTCCTGTAACTTCCATCTCCAGACTTTGCAAGTTATCAAATATACCTACAGAACAATTTACCCCCAAATCAAATGAATCCCTGAACTAGAAATCCCTAAACCCATATATGTCCAAAAAAACAAGAATATCCTCTGTTGATTCAGACTTTTTAGATTCTTGCTATTGTTTTCACCAACAAAACACTATTCTTTCACCCTTTCCCCTTCTTCCTATAACTTACCTTTACTTTTTTAACCCTAAAAGACAATTGGTTCCCTCAATATTCCTTCACTTTCTTGCTCATAACTCAATTTACCAGCATACCCCTTTGTGCAATTACTGAAATGACATTTACAATTAATGTTTCTAGACCAAAACAAATGGACTTAGATGGCATGGCCAAAGCGGGCCATATGTTTATACGAATTGGCCATTTTGGCACATTTTGAATGATTATGGGCCACGCCCAATTGAGAGGCCATTAGTGTTATTTGTCCTAAAAATTATAATATAAATTTATTTTCACATTGATAAAAATATCACAATTCAAAATAATCAGACCCCAAATATCACATTTTGAAATAAGCCCCAAATATTAGTATACTGCTCTCCAATTTCTAAAACCAACAAACCAGAAGAAAAAAAAAAATTTAAATGAAATATTATACAATCAAATAATAGTTATCAATGATTTGGATTAACATGTGTTAGAACCGTTTGATTAGGGATTATAAGACAATGTTTTTACCTTGTTTTTAGTTAGTTTCCCATTGAAAAGTCATTTAGACCCCAATCCCACAACCCTTTATTTGGTTTTGTAAATTGTAATGGATACATTAATTTGCTTATTATTATTTTTTTAAAAAAAAAAAACTGGATTAATTTGCTTATGTTTCCTAACTAGATTTAGGAGATTTATTATTAGATTTTGATTAACACAAGTTGTATGAACAGTGCTGTTTGGTTTGCGATTTTGCAGTTTTCTGAATAGAGTATTCTAAACAGAGTTTTTGTTTGGTTCAGTATTCTACAGAGTAAAATATAGTATTATTTTAAACAAAGTTTTTGTTTGGTTTAGCAGTTTGAACAAAGTAAGAATACTATATTCAGAATCACAAACCAAACAAGGACTTTTGTACTTTTGTCTTTGTATTGTTTAAAGGGTTTATTGCAATCATAGACTCCAACCTTTTATGTCTTCACCAATCTGATCATCAATTTTAATTTCATTACAAAACTATCCCCAACATCATCATTCTTGTGCGAAATTTGTTTTTCCATCCAATGTCATCAAACAAATCCATTAAGGTTAAACAATAAGAATATTTCAGTAATTTTATCAAATTAAATCATAAAAAAAAAAAAATTAAAAAAGGAAAGTATACTTCTTTGTTCCTCTTTCTTTTCCTTGGCTCCATTATTCTTGATTGAAGCTTGATGATAAACCGAAAATCATAGTCATGCCAGCAAAAAATACAAACTGAAATCAAAACAACTCAGCTCCTTGACGGAAACCTAAAATTTCCATAAATCTACTCCACCCTTAAATTTTCATATAAATCTCAACATGTAAATTTTCAATCCAACATATTTATAGAGCAAGCAAAGCCAAATATCAAAGCAAAATCGAATTAAATTCTTTTTTATTTTGGTAAAAGAGAGATGTTCATGGAGGAAGAGAGTCAAGAGGTAAAACATGTGAATGATTCTTTTGATGGGTTGTGCTTGTTTATTTCCTGAGAGTTACAAACATATTTGGATCTATCAATTTACTTCCACATTATCCACTTTGTACCTTTTGTTTCTTGCTGTGTGAATGGTTGATTTGTAGCAGTAAAATAGCTAGTGCAGACATGTATAGTTGTGCTTAGCGACATCGTTGGAAACATTTTCTAGCGCATCAAGCACATATAGACTTATAAGAAACAGTTATACGTTTGCTTATTTCCTTCCTAAGTTTGATCTCTTTTCCCCCTTCTTTTAGTAAAGTTGAGAGAAGGGCCAATTTGGGTTAGGTTTTGGTTGTGCTTGATGGTTCAAAATGGCCAAAGCAAGGACCGATACTGTAGATTTTTGCTTCCACAAGGCAGTAACAACATCCCTTCAATGCCACCAGCTAAACCAAATCCAATTCACAAATCAAGCAAACCCAAAATTAAATTCACAAATTATACCAGAAATAATGCAAATCCACATTAAATTCCCAAATCAAACAAACTCAAATTGAATTCCAAATAGGGATGTCAACATATCAGGTTTGCTATATTCATGCCCAATCCATCATAAAAATATCCTATACAAATCCTATCTGAAACCCGATAACTAAACATCAGATCAAATTAGATATTATCAGCATGAGTTTTTTGGTATATGCGGATATCTGTTAACCCATTATTTCATTTTTACCATATTCATGTTTTTCATTTTAAATGATCGATTTCTAAAAATTTAAATTTTTTTCAATACAAATAGATAATAACATTCTCTTTAACAACACTATATAATTCAATATAAGTGAAACATAAATCCGGAAACTCCAACATCATTCTAAATAAATAAACACATCCAAAAAGTCTTAAAATTAAGTAAAAGTCGTTGTTGTCACAACAAAACTAATAGGTTGCTGCTTAGGAATATGAATAACCAGTGTACAGTGTTGTAATACTTACTATAAGTTACTAAACTCGTGCTTGAGCCAAACCCAAATTAAGATAATACCCTATTCAAGCGAATCGGGTATCCACAAATACCCAACCCAATGGGCAAAAATCACATCCCAAATTCCAAATCAAGCAAACCCAAATTGTATTCTCAAAAAACTCAAATCGAATTCAAAATTGACGACAAAAAACTCTAGTGGGGTAGGGTAGGTTTCATTGGCGGTAAAGGTAGGGTGGGTTTTGTGAGAAATGATAACTAGTTTTCGCAAGGGTCGAAGGTGGGTTTCACGCTGGGGAGGATGTTGATTTCTTTGGGTTGGGGGAGGTTTCATATGGTGGCAGGTGGGGATATCGTCACTAGTGTGAAGGTCATTACCATTGTGGTGTTGTCGACACACTTGAAGATGATGAGGATTGTGGAAGAAGACTGTTGTCAAGAAGAAGACTTGGTTTTGATTTTGTTAATTTTTTTTTTTTAATTTTTTATATGATTTTTATGAAGTTACTTAAGTACCCATATTTTTTGTCACATGTGCAACTCACATGTCAACTTAACTGATCCGACTAACAGAACTGGAAGCAAAAGACTATTTTGCACGTGAATGATGACACTGGGAGCAATTTTGTAACAAAATTGAAGTTGGGGACTGGATAGCTGAAGGCATGAAAGGTTGGGGACTGTGACTGTGATAAAATCTTATTTAAAATATTTCTTCATCTTTATTATGTACTCCGACTTTTATTTTCTTTTATAGTAACTAATTGACAAATATTGTTTGTTGGTGAGAATTAACTATTTATAATCCTCAAACAATATAGTTGGTTTGTAGTGTGTTAGATCTACAATCGAATTTGTAACGAGGCAACAAAAAACCTATAAAGACAAGAAATGAAAGATAGATCATAAGATTCCTTGGACACAGGGGTGATTCAAGTTAAAGAAACTTTGACGGTCAAGCCAACAACATAGAATGTAGAAATAAGATGAAAATATTAATAATAAAAAAAAAAGGTGGAAAAAAGGTCATCGTGACCATGATCGGAGTAAGCGTGACAACATCTTAGAGTGTAGTTGGTTAAGGCTCTAGGGCGGGGGGCAACGTCGTAGAACACAAAGGGTGGTGACTCTACGGTGAAATTGTGACAATATAGGGTCAAGTTGTCTTAGTCTACAACAGAGCTAGGGAAAAGTGACGATGGAACCGCTTGAGAAAAAAGAAAGTATAAGATTGAGAATAATAGTGTTAAGCATATGTAGACGTGATAGTGAATGTGCCACCTAGAAGGTGAAGAGTTTTGCTCTTATATAAGCTGGTGAGCTATTAGGGTTTTCTAGAAACCATGAGACCCTTGATAGCTATGTTAACTCCCAACTAGACTAGGAGACGTGTCATGTTGTTACCCCCCGAGAGACATGGTCTCTCAAGGAGGATTTTGGAGACTTGGTCTCCATGATTGCCTTGGGCTTACAGGGCCTATTGCAGAGTGTGTTGGGCCCACTTAGATCTGTTTATGGTCCTGAAGCCTTTAAGAGTAAACTTGAGGCACACTTGGCTCTAAACAAGTATGGTTGGGTTGTTCTGACGACGGTCATTTGAGCATGTATTGAACCTTGGACCAATTTTGGTGCTTTCATGATTATGAATAATCTATCAATAATTTGAAGTATAATTTAGTGAGAAAAAATAAAATTTTAGGTACTTTGAAATTGGCACTTTTTGTAAAAATATTTCATAGTTTGGATAATTTTAGAATAATATATTCAAATTTGTTCGTTAAAATTTATTGACTATTATTTTAATAACAATATAATAATTATTTAAAAAAAGAAAAAGAAAATAACAACATAAATATTCATAATTAATAATTTTACAATTTCTAACTAACAAATAATATCAAGTTTTGAGTTATGAATAGAGTATTTCTATATATAAAATAAAAGGTCAACAATTTTTTACATAAAGTTTGTTGATGCTCAAATTTTGATCAACCATGAAAAGCGTTTTGCAACTCACTCTAAAGAATTTGTTTTGGTCAGAACCTTCAGTTCAGAACTTTTCTTGTTGGAATTTTTAGGTCAACAAGTTCTGCAAAAGAGAATATCGTAAGTGGCCGGAGGTTGTTCCTTTGATTACATTCCGATACTTAAGTTAGTCTTATGAGAAGGTTAAATAGTAGAGGTGAGTGGAGAGCATTATGTATCTTTGGAGTTAAATGAGAGAAAGTATTTATAGAGACTGTGGAATGACCAGATAGTTAGAACTGTTGAGAGATTCCAGGGAGATCTTCAAGAATATATCAAATATTCTCGGGTTGGTTAGAGCTTATTTGCTTGACCCGAGAAAATATTCTTGGCATATACTTTGAAATCTCACACATAGAAGGATAAGATGGGAAGTTAGACCACGAAGCTCTCTGGTCGGCATCGAACTTTGGCAACACCAACTCATCGTGGTTGGACCAACCTCTCGAGGTCGGGGAGGACTAAAGCATGCTGAGATCATCCATGGACACAATGAGCCAAGAGAAGAACCCAACTTACAAATTCTTTACAACTACTCAATGATTTCACATAATTCACATAATCAAATTCAACTACACAATCAATATCTCAAATTTTCAAAACAAACCTAAACTAGCAATATAATTTAAAATTATCCAAACTAATTACAACTAACAAAAAATTTATATCTAAACTCAATCCACAATTGCACAAATTATTAATTGAAGAACATAAAAAACATAATAATTACATGCAATATCCTAAATTTGGCTAAAAAACCCTCAAAAAAGAGAAATTATCCAAAAGTTTAAAAATTTACCAATTGATTCATAGAAATTGTTCCAAACAATGTAAAATGAAATTCTCAACCTCAAATTAGCCAAAACATTGAAATATTATGCAAATTCAACCAAAAATTACTTAAATTTGGACACATCACGTGCGAGGCACGCGGTCATTTAATGGACCTTTGTGGTAGTTCTCATAAAAACCGCTATAAATTATGTTATTACTAATAGCGGTTCTTACATAAAACCACCACTAAAAGTCTAAATAAACACGCATCTTTTCACTACAAGAAAAGTTGTCTATAGAGGTGACAATTTAGCGACAACATTAGCTAACCTATAACAACTACATATGGATATTGTTGCCATAGCCTCCTCAATTTGGATTTTCAATACAGGGACTCTATAGAGACGACAAATGTTGTCGATAAAACTAAGATGTTGTCACTATAGAATTTAGTTGTCCGAGGAAAAATGTTGGCACACTTTTATTTTTCTCAGGAACCCTATAGCGATGATATGTTGTTGCCATAAAGCAACCGTTCGTCGCCGTTTTGGTTATCTTTTTGAGGGGGAAAAAAGGCGCAATATTTTCCCACAATTGTTTTTATCAACGACAGATGTTGTCACAATAGACAAACACATCGTTGCTATAAGTTTTGTTATTTCGTGGGGAAAAAAAAGACATTTTGTTTTCCCACAAATATCTATAGTGACGACAATGTCGTCGCTATTGGTTAGATATTTTTATCTATAGCGACGACATTTTAATTCTATAGAGGGTTTGCTTACAAAAAACGCATAACCCCCCTTTTCCTTCCATTTCTGCTCTGCTCCTTCACCACCACCGGTTGTAGCTCCTCTCCCGCCATTTGTTGCAGCCGCCTTTGAAGCTCCTATAAGTTTGGGTAAGTTTTATTAAGTTTTTGATTTAGTTTTAGTTTATATTTGGGTTGTTTTGAAATTTTGATTTATATTGATATTGAAATTACTAAAATAGGTTTGGGTTTTTTAGTTTGATTTAGTCTTTGATTTTGATATTGAAGTAGATATTGAGATTTTGATTTGTGGTATTGAAGAAGATATTGATTTTGGATTTTGTGATATTGGGTTTTTAATTTATATGGATTTGTGATATTGAGTTTTTTATTTATATTGATTTGTGATATTGGGTTTTTGATTTTGGATTGGGTGTTGAAGAAGATATTGTGATATTATGTTGATTTTTGTTTGATTGTGTATTTTTTTTTTTATTTATTGAGTATTTTGAAGTAGATATTGAGATTATTTATTTTGTTTGAGATGCGTTTGATTGCATTTATTGGATTTGAAAGTGGAGCTTAGATTATGTTTTGGTAGTGTATGTGTTGAGTATATTGAATTTTGTTTGAATTTGAAATTTTGATTATGGTTTGGAATTTAGATATGGCTGATATTATGTTGCATAGAGGAGATGCTGGGCGTGATCCTCCTCATCCAGGTTCTTCACAATTACCGGGTAGCTGCGAGGCTTGTAGGTTTATAGTTTTCAAGATACGTTTGTTTTGTCTTGATTATTAGTACATTTTGTTTTTACTAACTTTTAATTATAATTTTTATAAATGAAGCATCTGCACCAAGAAGAAGGTCACAATCCAAAAGCATAGATTTGGGAAAATATGGATTGCTAACAGTTGTAGACCTTCTACATTTGTAATAGTAGATTACAATTGAAGAAGTTACTATTGAGGCAAGAGTTGTCTATGATAAATTATAATAGTTCTCTGTGACCTTCTACATATTGAGTTGTTGTTTCAGGTAAATGAAGAGCATGTTGATTTGTTCTTGAAAATTTTCTCCATTTTCTCATAATTTTAATGGAAGCCCTCAGAAAGCTTGATGGAAGCTTTGCTTTTGTGGTGTATGATAGCAAGGCTGGAACTGTTTTTGCTGCATTGGTGAGTTTTGTTTTCAAATATTTCCTCAAAACATGAAAATGATCTAAAATGATTCTGATTAGATATTTTGGTTTGTTATGTTTTTGCAGGGTGCTAATGAAGGAGTGAACATATATTGGGGAATAACAGCAGATGGTTATGTAGTATGCTAGCTATCTACATGATTTGTGGTTTGCAAAAACACAAGTGTCATAGTTAAAGAGTTTTTTTATTTTTGGTAACTTATATACTGTTTCTTTGTTTTGAGCTAAAGTTTAGTTTGTATATGGTGACATTCTATATTGTATGATACTTTTTTTTAATACTAAATTGTTGTCGGGTTTTGGATTATTCTTTTTGGCTATTAATAGTGCATTGAGCTTATAATTAAATAACAAAAACATCATTCTTGCTATAGAAAAACATATTGCAATTTAAAAAAGAAGAATAATAACAATGCTTTAAAGTTTAAAAATGTTATCTTCTTCATATATTTGATATCACTTTCAATCAGAATCAATTTTTGGAGCATTATAAACAATGTTTTATGACGATTGTTAATAAGAATAATGACATCGCTTTAAAACGGAGCATTCCACAACGCGGAATAAGTGTTGTTAACCACCATTTTTTTTTCTTTCTCTACAGCTAAGTAGACTACGCACGAGAAATCGTTATCGTATTTTGATGACAACACTTATTATGTGTTTTAAAGGCCAAATTTGTTGCATAGTGAATATGTTTAGTTTTTTTTTTGTTACATGCACATTCCCAGAAAAATAAAGATAACCTCAATTAAAGTATAGTAGCTTACAAGGCTCGAAGACTTATTTAGCCACTCAATACGACAAGGTAATAAGTTTTTAATTTTATAAAATGTTACTTATAAATTAATGTAATTATAAATGTTACTGACTTTATTAATTTTTTATAGAGGAACCCCGAAACCCAACAATGGCTTGGACCTATTGATTCATTTAGGATGTTTCATACAAATAAAAAAGGCCAATGGGTGAACTCTACTGATGAGGAGGATTATTTAAGTAATAAGTTTTTACTATAATTTTATAAAGTATCTTGAGTAGACTTATTTTGGTTATTTAATATTGTTTTTTAAATTTCAGACTAGATTGGCCAATGAGCTCAAGCATCAGACTCAGGAGCCCAGTTCGTTGGGCGCAGAGGTGGATGAACGCATCATTACAAGAAAAATACTTGACAAAAGATAAGGCCACATAAGAGCAATTGGACAGAAAGTGAAGGGCGTTGGTTCTTCCTCGTCTACTGCTACTTCATAGGCCCTATCTGGATTAGGAAATTTTCCCTATGCCAGTGTTGTTAAGGTGACTGTTCGGGCTGAAGCAAAGCGGGCTAATGCAAGGACAGTTGCTTATGAAGATTCTATACGGCACCTCGTTACTAGTTTGCAATCTCAATTGCCTAACATTCAACTCTCGAATAACTTATTCTTGCCTCCTCAGGATGATCAAGATGAAAACACAGACAAAGATGAATTTGATATGGGAGATCCTTATGTTTTTTTTTATTGTGTTATATAATTTACTAACTTATGAACATTTTTTTTATTTTTATTTTTTATAGTTTATATTTATATTATTAAGTTTTTTGAATATTAATTTTACTTTTTTTTATTTCATAAAACAAAATAAAACTAATTAAAACAAAATTAAAAACAAATTAAAAAAATACTATATGTCGTCGCATAATTTTTATATTTATAATCACGACCTTTTTTTTTTTTAGTGCTTTTTCCTATTTTTTAGTGGCGGTTTACGTAAGAATATCGCCACCTTTTCTTCATATTAATAGCGATTTCAAAGGACCATCACTTATTAAGCGCAACTATATTTTGTAGTAGTGGTAACTCTACTTAATTATCGATAATAATATTCATAAGAAAAGAAAGACAGAGGAAAGAGAAACAAAGAAAATAAAGAATATTCTAACAAGTAACAACCACAAAAAAAGTGCCATAATTTGAGGAGCCGTAAAGATCAACCTCGTTGTCTGTTGAAAATAAAGAAATTGAGTCCAATAGAATTCACATCAAACCTTGATTTTTGCAAGAAAAAATATAATATATCTCCTTGAAGATGACTTTAATCAGTATTCTTTTTCCAAGTGGGGCAGTTGATTAGCCAACGCCCTAATTCACTATCACTTTCATTACGCAAGTAAAAAAGACAAATTTTTTTTTTTTTTTATAACGTAAAAAGACAAATTTGAAATTGATAAAATCTTTCTTTTTCCTTTTATTTATTTATTTTTAAAGAAAGAGGCTGGGAAACAAATGCACAAAACAGAAAAAGAAAAAAAATGATAGTAATAGCTGTTGGCTTTAGAATTTCTCAAGTTCGAATACAAACAGTATCTGTCGAGTAAAATTTTATATAAAACATAATTTTTATTTTCTAGCCCAACAAGATGATAGTAATGGCACTCATATTAAATAATAAGTTCCCAATTTAAAATCTGTATTAATTTTTTCATTACAAGTTTTGTTGTTATTGTTGTTGTGACCCTTTTGTCACGGAGAGTTTTTTTTTTTTTATAAATAAAACAGAATGACTTAGGAAAATTCTCTTTCCTTATGAAATAAAAGAAACAAACAGATAGAGGACATAAACTCAATCAAAGAATAAATGAAAACATTAAAATAATACGAAATAAAACTTATATTAAGTTACGAGTTTTTCGGAAGAATATTAATATTTTGATAATTTTTTCTTCATCATAGGAGGTAAAACTATGAACGAATTCAATTGTTTGTCTTCCCATTAATGGACAAAATTTCATTCTTCTTCTATGTTCGCCAAGTGTTGTAATTATTCATTTTCCACCTTCAATTGTACAGGTGAATGCTATTAATCTAAACATTTTCCCACAATTTTTTGTAAGGATCTCACTACCTAGGAGGAGGGGAAAGAAATTCCTTATTAAAATTAATATATTTTGGCTTGGTTGGTAGTTGATTTTGTTTGAATAACCAATGTTATTTAAATCACCAAATATGTTTAAATATTCTATTATACCATAATTCATTCTTTCAAAACCGATGATATTCTATCTGGTTTCTCTTGTCTGAGGTTCCAAGGGAGATAGTGTTTCTACCTCTAGGGTAGATTGAATTTACCGTCTTTAGGGTAGTATTTTTCGTGTTTTGTGTGTGCATTACATGAAGTATGGAGGCAGATGAGGTTTCGATGCTAGTTAATTCTTTATCTATTTCGGATGAAGAAACGTCTCAGGTTGTTGTTATGGGAGATGATCTTCGGGTTCATGGATAAGCGACGCTTAAATTTTGTCTGGCTTGCAAAGTGCTTTCTACTAGGGCAATAAACATAGAGTTGTTTCGTTCTCAAGTACTGAAGATTTTACAATTGACTCATAAGGTGGAGATTGAATTAATTGGAACCAATATTTTTATCCTAGAATTTTAATCTATGATGGATATAGGAAGCCTATATTAAGTGGTGGGCCTTGGGATCTCTTCAAGAACCCCTTGATCTTCAAGGAGATTGATAATGTCACAAGAGTACCATACTTGAAATTTGATACCATGTCTATGTGGACACAAATTCACAACGTCCCATTGGCTTGTTTACACTACAAGAAAAATGGCCTAAAACAATGTTTGTTTTTTAGTAAAAACTATGGTGATTCTTACAAATATATAAAATTTTTTTGGGTGAAAAACCATGTTTTTTGGTAAAAATCCGAATTTGGTATTTAAAAACACAACATCTATATTTCTGATGTTGTTTTTATTATTAAATGAATATGTATTTTTTTTTTCCTCAAAAAACATTGTATTTGATAACATGAATTTGACCACATTCTTTTTTAAAAACGTTGTATAAATTGGCTAAATTTTTTTATTAAAAACTACGTTTTTCTTGACAAAATGCAGTGACAGAGCCAAATTTGTTTCCCTCTATTTTTATTTTTCTTGCCAAGTTTTCCCACTAAAATGGAAAAACGTTGTTTTTGGCCAAAATTTGTAAAAACTACATTTTAGCTTTTTAAAATTTTCATTTCATTTTATTGTATCATTAGTGCGCAAACCTAGTCTAAGAGGCAAAGAGGGTTTTCACACCTTCTACCTCCATTTTTCTCAATCTTGCCTCTCCTCCTTCTTCAAGATTCAATCCCTTCGTTGGAGATCTGGTTCCTCCTCGTTTATCGATTCGCTGATCTGGGTCTTTGCAACTAAATTGAGAAATAGTTTTATAGAAGCAATGTTTCTTCTAGATTGGTTCTATGGCGTCCTCGCCTTGCTTGGGTTGTGGCAGAAAGAGGCCAAGATTCTCTTCTTGGGGCTTGCTAATGTTGGAAAGACCATCAATGGAGCGATATCCAATGCTACCGCATGACCTCGATTGTGCAAATCCTAAATCATTTCGAAAAAGGATTAGAAATTGGATCTCGATGCCTTTCACTCATGGGAACTAACCGTGCTCAACCTTTGCCGCTTGCCTTTACCTAATCGGCCCCTCTTTAATTTTTTTTTTCTTTCAATTATTGAATTAGGTTTTGATCAATTATTAAATTCCAAAAGTATCTCACTTTCTTCCCCTTCACCTTTTTCTCGGTTTTTGATTCTCTCTACCTCTTTCAATTTTTCCACTATTTTCTCTCTTGCCAAACACTATATGAAGAATTCTCCGTGGGATTTGTTTGTTTTCCAATTTGTTTTGATTTTTTTTTTACCGATCCAAAAATGGCTATTGATGAAGAAGATGTTGAGAGCTGCGCAAGCAGAGCGGCGTTCTTGTTGTACGTGTAGCCAAGGCATTAGAGGCAGAAGCTTGAGGTCTACAACGAGGTTCTTCAGTGAATCTAGGATTCGAATTTTGAGGAGGCGGCTCTTATGGGGTTTGATGATTAGCTATGTCTTCATTTCAATCATCTCCCTTATCGGTACGAATCTATTTTTAGTTTTTCTAATTGAATTTGGCTGCGTTTTAATCTTAATGCTAATTTTCTCGGGCAATGTTTGTTTGTTTGCTTAGAAAATTTAGGAAAAGGAGACTAAAAGTTTGTACTTTTTACTGATCCTGATAAAAGTGTTTCGGATGACCTATATTTTGAGATTTCTGGCAGTTCTTATCTATTTTATTTTTTTCTGTTTTATTAATTTTAAGGTTTTCTTAGAGTGTCTGCAAAAAATTGAATATAAGGATTAATTGAATGAGCTAAAGACTCATATTTGCTTTAAGTTCAGATTTTATGTTCTTGTTATATGTGTCTTCGATGCATTGTCGTGTGCTTATTTACGTGTTTGTTGAGTAGTTTATAAATTTAAGGATAATTCGTGGTCAGAGATCTCTTTCTTGCTTGTTCATTAGGATGTTACTCTTGCTATGCAGATATGCATTAGATGTGAACGTGGAGAGGGCAGAAGATGTGCTTACACACAAGAGATTACTCAAGTTAGCAGAAGACTCTGCCAATCATCCCGCCTTTGATGTTCGTATTGTGCAGGTAAAAGGATTTTCATTTTCTGACTTATAATTTGCTCTCTTTTGATATGCTTTGTTTTAATGTACTATTTGGTGTGATAGAGTATAAACTTGCCATCATCATATCCTACTAGTGACCTTAATAGAGTTCTTAATCTTGGAAATGAAATTTGATTATTGTCAACAAAATCTGAAAGTACCATAGTTATTTGGATTATATCCTTGGTTATGTAGGTTCATTCGGTATACAATGGAAATTCCGGTGATTCTGTCCATTCAGATGCTTCTGTGAAAGAAGATGCACAAAGTTCTAATCACTCCAACAGACAATGGTGTGGCTCATTGTAATTGTTATTTTTTATTATCCATGTTTATTTTACAGAATCACTTACTCTGAGGTCAATTGTATATTTACCTTGTCTATGCTAGTCATGGGCTGTTTTGTCACCAGGATGCATCCCCCACCTACCTTTGGCTCATTGCCTAATGTTGGAGCACCTACTCTTCAAGCCAATAAATGTCATGGAGAAGATGGAAATTGTGCTATGAGTAAGAGGCCTTTCTGTTATGGGTAATAATTAGAAAAACTCGCAATATCTAAGTAGTTAGTCTTTTAATTCAGAGTGGCTTTCCTTAATTCATGCGGCGTGGATAAGTCTTGTTGAAAGACATTTTATATACTTCTTTTACTGACCTCTCAAATTTAATTTTGCTTACCCTAAATATCTAGCTTCTAGTTTCAATGATGGAATCTGCATCTGTCCACCTATGTTTGTGTATACGTGTCCCTAGGTCTATTGGAACACTTGAAGAAAGTGAGTTGCAGGAGCCTTTTTTTTTTTTTTGCAACACTTGAAAGTTCTCATTTGCATTATGACTTTTGTAAATTCTCTGAGATAATGAAATTAACTGTATGGTTTTGTAATTACTTTTCTTTTTGTTCTTGGAAGTCAACTAAAGGTTTGAATTTTATTTTCCATGAAAAGATATATTTCAATTTATTATGTTACTTTTTATTTTTTTAGAAAGTGTTAATTATGTTGGTCAAGTCTTGTAGGCCTATGCATGAGATCACCTTTTCAATAGTTGACAATCCTAAACTCTTCAGTGAGATAGTTCACTTATCTACATGCCACAAGCATGAGTTTTGTATCCACTCTGAATAACATGTATTAATAATTGATTTTCCAGTTAACTTTATTACTTGTTGAGACTGAGCTAAACATTCAAGAAGCTCATGCCTTTTCAACTACTGATGGATTTTCTCTGGATGTTTTCATTGTTGAGGGTTGGCCTTATGAGGTATAAATTAGTATTTAGCTACATGAATCTATTTATTGTGTTGCCTCCTCCCTTTTTTCCTAGTGCAGAGAATTCTGACTCAACTTCTCATTTGCGTTGGATGTGATAAAGCTTACTTTCTGTCAATCTCATTTACACTATGGTGCTACTTGATTTGGGTGCATGTCTAAAACTTTCAGGAAACTGAGGAGCTAAGAAAAGTACATTGGAGAAGGAAATATTAAAATATAAGGTAACTTCACTGCACCTTATTTTATATCATCATTGCTACTGCATATATTCTATCTACACATTTGGTCTACTTATTACTTGCCATTAGACTTTTGTCACTTTTTTACTGATCCACTCATACCAACTTTTTAAATTTTCATTTTGTTCTTTCATGTTCGCATATTATCACTAAAAATATTTCCTTAATATTCTCTAGGAGCAAACTTTGTCAAAACAAAATCCACTTGCTGCTCTTTTGGACCATAAACAATCAAGAGCTAAACCATTTCCTAATAGTGTAGAAATGCCAACTGATGAGACTGGTGTTTGGGAAATTGATACCAGGCAGTTGACAGTTGATAATAAAGTTGGATTTGGAGCTTATGGTGATCTGTATGTTCTATGATTGTGTGCGTTGTTGTGTGTTTCTTTCTTTTTCTTTTTTTTGGGGTCCAATTTCTTAGCTGAATATTTTATTTAAATTCCTTAGGTATAAGGACACATATTGTAGCAAGGTAGTTATTAAAATCCTCAAACTTGAGTGTGTCAATGTAGAGATGTTGCGAGAATTTTCTCAGGAAGATTATCTAATGAGGTTTGTAAGTAATTTGTGCGTAGTTAAATTAAATTGTCCAGACTTTTTCTTGATAGTATCATGAATAGATAAGAAGCTTATAAAATGTCCATCTATGTTCAGCAAATGGTACTTAAAATTTTCACTACGCCAAAACCGAACAACCACTACAGTTGTTTTTTTTTTTTTTTTAACTACCATTTTAAAACCCACTGTAGTGGAAGGATACCACTACGGTTGTAATTATGAAGTACTATTCATCAAAAGTAAACCTCTATAGTTCTAGAAAAATCGTACTTGTAAAGTGTTTACAACTACTATTTTAAAACAGTAGTTGTAGGGGTATAATATCTTACTATAGTTTTAGTGAAAAATGTTGTTCTAAAGGGAACTAATAAAATGTTGTCCTAATAATTTTGGCAACAACATTCTTGCCTTATTTTTCATGATATTTCACTACTATTTTTGTGATTTTAAAATTTTAATAAATTAAAAAATAATAATAAAAGAAACAAAAAGCCCAAATAGTTTCAATTTCATTCCCCATTTTGAAGGGGAATGGGGATTAAATCCCAATCCCTCTTCTTTAACCTTCCATCGCAAAACTCACCATGTCGTCCCTCCCCTTCGTCTCGTTTGGCCCGATTCTGGCCACCGCCGCGCCTCTGAGCTCCACTCGTGATTCACATTTAGACCACCACTCTGTGCGGTGTTTCTTGTGTGCGGTGGCTAGGAGTTCATGAGCACAGTTTCCACTTCTATCGCCGCTCCGATCTGCTACTTCGATGACCCAAAAGGGGTTATCGGCCGCCCCCTCTTCTCTTCCGTTCTAGATCTTTCAGATCCAT
>WUAT03320228.1:0-10696 GCA_010015005.3 Ulmus americana | reverse complement strand
GATAGGATAATTGTTAGAAAAAGGAAAAGAATGAGTTTTTTGTAATTTTTTTAAAAATATAATAGGATAGGATAGGATATGATATGATATGATAGGGTGTAGAATGATGTCATATTTAAAAATAAATATAGTAGAACTATAGAGACAATCTCACAAAAACAAATCAATATTTTAGTGATTCAAAGATAAATAAAAATAAGACTAATTGGTGCCGATGCCCCCTATTGTTTGCGCGAACTTGCGCTTTGCCCCCCCTTTTTTTTTTTTACTCTCGTTAACCCCCCCATGTTTCACTTTACTGGTGTTACAGGCAAAAATTGTGCCCTGTAACGCCAGTGAAGTGAAACATTGGGGGGGGGGGGGTAATTTTTGCCTGTAATGCCAATGAAGTAAAACACGAGGGGGTTTAGCGAGAGTAAAAACAGAAAGGGGGGCAAGGCGCAAGTTCGAGCAAACAATAGGGGGCATCAGCGCCAATTACCCTAAAAATAATTAAACTACAAAAGAAATTTAAAAAAAAAAAAAGAAAACAAAATAAAATCTCTATTCAAATTGCGAAGAGAACAACAATTTCTCTGTTTTCAAATCACTAAAATAGAATCTTTACTCAAATTGTGAAAATTTTATATAGAACATGCCCGTAAAAAAAAAATAAATAAATAAAAAATAAAAAAATCAATATAAAATATCTACTACATAATTTATATTATTTTGCCTGCAACTTATATGCTACTAGTGGAACAGCTGCACATGTTCCAATAAGTTTTTTTTACAGAGTTAAACGAAATGTCGTAGCTTTGAAGTGAGTTTTTTAGCATCAAGCCTTAGTCTTCCTAGTTCCTAGTTACAAAATTACTCTTTATACTTTTTTATACAAAGAACAACGAACAATCTAAGTTTTTTCATTCAAAATAATAACAAATTTATATGATTTATGGTATTTTTGGTTTGAGGCGATGGCTTGATAGCTTTACAAAAATGAAGAAATGTAAGATAGCGTTTCAAAATTATGACTGAATCAGGATATGGGAATGTTTTTAGTAGACTTTAGGCAGCGATTTTTGCTTATAAGGGCCATCTAAGATGTAAATAAATCACGCGAAACACATGCGTTTCGTGTATGAGAACCGCCTCCTAAAGTGCTTTATGTATTTCATGACAATTTTAGCTTACTAACCGTCATCTAATTTTTTCGTAACACTTTAGGCGGCGATGTTTTGCAAATTACTGCTTATATTCAATGGCGAAATGATAATTTTGTACTGCGTTTCAAAAGTCCCTATACTGAACCAACTCAAACTATTTTCAGCCCTAGCTAGTTTTGAGTTCTTCAATTTGGATTCTTCGATGAGTTGACTTCAAAATGGTTATAAATTTCCCTATTTGTCCTTTCAGCATAAAAAAAACTGTGAGAGGTCAATTCCTATATATATAAACACACAACACATATAAATGATCCCCCAACTTGTCCCATGAAAATAACCTTACGTTGTCTTTGTAGGGTTGCCAAGTGTGTGTTTTGCACACGTTTTAACTTTAAGAGAACCGTGAACCAATTTTAAGGAACCCCATTATCCAAATTGAAGATATTCCAATAGCTATGGAGATAAAAAAGCATATCTCTATTTCTATATACATGATAGAAAGTAGGATTAGAGAGGGAATGTCAAATAGGAAAGAATTTTTTTATATCTATATATAAGATTTGCTTTGAGTTTGACCTTAATGCAATGAAAGATAAGGTTGAGATGCCTTAACCCCTAATTATATGAGCTCCTTTATTCTTTTGCTTAAAGAAAAGAGTAATCGTCCCGTCGGGGTTCTTAAGGGCCAACCCTAGCTTTTTGTTTATGGTAGTAGCCATCACAATTGTTCTAATAATTCGTACCAACTTCATAATCTTCGGAACCAAATTGGTTTTTATGTTTCTTTCTTTTGTTTTTGCACAACTAAAAATTACTAATAAGGGATTAACCTTAATTGTCAAACGCTGAGCTTAGTTTGTTTCGGTGTGTTAAAAAGTGAAAAAGAAGGATAAAATTTTCTTAATAAACAATCAAGTGCCCTACTCTATTAAAAGAAAATTTAGGTAGTGTTCCGTACAACTTTAGGAAAGTTGTTTTAAGACTGTTGATTAAAAAGCTGTGTAGTGGTTTTTTTTTTTTTTTTTTTTTAATTAAGAATTTTACTTTGAGGGTTTAGGTTTGATATATCTAGAAAAGATGCTTATTTAGAAAATATGTTTTGAGAATGGGAAACGAATGGGTCCTTGGACTTTAAAGCAAATCTTTGCTAACGTCCACTTAAAAACCCTCATGTTTATTAGTTTATCAATCTATTGCAAAAAGTTTTAGATTAATTAGTTTTGATATCCCTTTTACTTTTAACGAATTTATAATTTCACACCTCATATTTTAAAATAGTTGTTAAACTCTTTGAAAATTTGTCTCCTCATGTCCTAAAATAAAATGACAAAGTGCAAATTCGTTTAAAATAAATGAGGCATTAGAGACAATTAATCAAAGTTTTAAGCATTTCGAAAGTGGCAAGATAATAATTTTATATTATAACACTTTTGAACATAAGTTTGGAAATAAACAAACGTGTAAGTGAACTCTAATACATAATTACTTAATAAAAACTCACAAATTAAACTCTCTTCTCACATGATGATAAATTAGAAAGTACAATTTCTAGGTTTTGAATACATAAACTTATGTTTTGATGTCATCTAAATTTATCTCAAAAGTTTGAGTTAAATTAGAAAGTAGGCCAATGATGATTATATATTATAACAAAATTTTCATCTATAATAAAACAACAAGGGAGATGTGTTTTTTTTTTTAGCAAGCTAAGAGATGTATTTGAGATGCTAATTAGTTAGGATTTGATGGTTTTATATTTGGAGAAACTATTGAGACGTCAGGGATCTGGTAATATTTCCACTAAACTTCCAAGTGCCAAAAATATGGGGGCCCTACAAAGAGTTCAAATGTATCACCACATATTTGTCACCTAAAAATATAGAAGTCTCTATATTCTTCTTCTCATTTTTTTAGCCTATAAAAAGGGGTCCAACCTCATTCATCTTCATACCATCGAACAAGGCAAATCAATAAGCAAGAAGATGAATATCTATCTATCTTTCAAGGAATTGGTTGCTAACTCTCCCCCAAAGGCTTCTCATCGCCATGGCCTTTCTCTTATGTCACATGAGTCTTAATATGGCTTAAGAAGTCTTTGGCGGAGAGTACCAGCAAACTGTGCCTTTGCTTTCTCATATTCACAAACCCTAGAAGAGCCAGCTATATAGAGTTGCAGCAAATTTAACCAAGGCATTTTGGTTGCTCACTCTCCCTCAAGGGCTTCTGGCAAACCAAACATGGCTTTTGCCAGAAGCCCTTTGAAGGAGAGTGGACAAAAATTGTCTTGAGATATATATAATACATAAGGCTGGATTGATCATAATCAGCTCAGGTTAGTAGTAGTTCATAAGATATATATATACACACACGTTATATTTGTATATATATACATATATGAAATATTTTTGGAACTACACTGGAGTTCTTAAAGAAGAACTCGATTCTATTATAGCAGGATGAAGTAAAACTAGAAAGAAAAAAAAAAAGAAAAAAGAATGGACAAGAAGAAGAGCACGTTTTTACTTGGTTCGATTTATAGAATGGTCAACAAATAACTATCGTGATAATTAATGGTTTAAAATAACAAATTAACAAGCTGATTGTTATGATAGGAGTCACATATTTCCACATAGGTAAGTTTTGTTAAGGCTAAAAGGCAGCGGGTGGGGGATCATATCTACTGTTTCTGCAAGATTTCTACTCAATAACAATAAGAACATACATACTGTATCAAGCGTAATTTTAATTAATAAATGTTACTAATAATTAATTAATAAACATTGCCCTCATATTGTGATCCTAGATAATTAATATTATTGAAGCTAGGTCAAAATATATACATATAAAGTACTTATTCATGAAAAAGATCCTCGCTCACATTTATAAATTTATATATAGGAAAATTCTTCCATAGAATTTTTTATGTTTTATTTTTATTTCCTATCAATAGGTATCGACAATTTAACCATTGATCATCTCGATCCAACAACTGAAAAAATTAGTATTTTATTTTTTTGTCTAACTACCTAATTAATTAAATTTGTTAAGAAATATAAGATTATTTTGTTTTATTATTTATTAATAGTAAAGTTGTTTCTTTTTTTTGCTTTATTTTTTTTAGCATATATATAATCTCTTTGTATTTTTGTTAAACTTTTCATTTTGTATTCCATTGTATTAATTTTGTAGTATCAATGAAATGTTAGCCTCCTTTATTTTTCTTTATTATTGTATTTTGTGTTTCCTTTTCTTTCTTTGAATTGTTTAACAAAATTAGACTATATTAGATTTAGATTTATCGGCTGAAAACTCAATACCCTCTCAATAGGTAAAAAAAATGGTGGTTCCTACTGCGTATATAGCATTTCCTAGCTTGTATCTAGATAGTATCGATCGTTTGAAGGATCCAAACATTAAGCTGATCACATTTTTGGTGAATTAGATCGCAAAAGTTGCTTTGGCTAGCTCGTTCCAGTTGAAATCACTTTGGTAAAAAGAGAATTAGATCTCTCCTTATTGCTAAATACTTTTCCATGCTTTGTTTGCTAGGAAGGAAACAAAAAAAGGGAGGGGTGGGAAAGAGAGTAAAAACCTACAAAGAGAAAATTAAAGAGAGTTATTTTTTTTTTTCCATCTATGGTAAATCAATAATAACAAGGGATTAGAATAACCTCTCATAAATTTGAATCAATGAAAACTGTGAATTTGAAGGTACTTTTCATCTTCTATTTTCATCCAAGAAAACCCATTACCATCGACCACACGTCTCATTTTTCCTCATAGCCCATTTTCTTGTTCCCATTTTCTCTCTCCTACCAAGCAAGTTAATTAAAGTTAAATTAATGTATTAAGGTCTCCACTCTTATTTGATGTGAGACTCTTAACATACACCCACAAGATAATAGCTCTTTTGACTCATCAATTTTGAATCGGATCGCTTGACGGCTCTTTTGGCTCACTATTTTTGGACCGATTGCTCGTTTGAGCTTGTTGGGCTTTGATACCATATCAGAGTCTTGAACTTCTATCTCAAAAGACTAGTCTATTGAGTGGAGTGACTCAACCTTTATATTAATGTATTAAGGTCTTCACTTTTATTTGATGTGAGACTCTTAACACAACCAACCAATCAATTAATTTTCATAATGATGTGTTCTAGTCAATGTCAGATCTTCCTAAAGGACTGTTTATGATTGATCAAAAGCTACAGAATGTTGATAAATGCTTTAACACAGTGAGAATATTTGAAGAATAACAACTAGCCATCATCTTTTATCCCATATACTGCACTTCTAATGACCACGTGCTTCTCGTGAGCAATATTAATTTGGCTCACACACAAACAAAAGAAGATCATAAATGATCAATAATGCCTAGCTTCAGCCATGGATATTCATTGAATAGTAACACTTTTCTAATTTCTATCCAAAAAAAAGTAACACTTTTCTAATATGTTGTGGCGTGTGGACTAATTTCAACCAAGAAATTTGAAATGATCAAGTAGCCGAGCTTAAATATTCGTGGGGACTACAACTAATGGTGGTCTATGCAAACAAACAAATATATACTATTGCCTGTGAGGAACACAGAGAAATAGAGATGACCATCTTCTGCGTGAAAAATGTACCGAATCACTACCCTCCTCTCCCTTTCTTTCAATATGCACAAATTTAGTAGGAATCTTTCCTCCTTTTAATTCAGTGTACGTACCTTATCATTTGTGCATGTGTTTGTGGGGGTCTTCTCTTTTTTGTTTGTTTTTTAGGAACACAAGAACAAGTAATAATTTTGGGCTCAAATGATAGGAAATGGAAGTATATATTTCCCCCTAAGAAGAGAATAATGTACCTAGGTGAGAAAAATGTGAAGCTCCCCACGTGGTGTAATTTCATTGGTTGAAAGGGAAAAGGCGCCGAAGGGTAATACGAGACGTACTGAAGGAGGAGGATATGAAGCGTGCTGAATGATGAAGATACGAAAAGTAATGAAGGAGGAGGATATGAAGTGTTCCAGAGGGTGAAGATACGAAGCGTTCCGAAGGATGTTCATCCCAGAGGATCGAAGGATCTTTATCCCGGAGGATCGAAGGATCTTCATCTTAGAGGATCTTTGTCCCAAAGGATAGTTTCCAAAGGATGAAATGTAATTCAGTTTGTCTATAAATAAGAGATGTTTGTAATTGTTGAGGGATAACTTTTCATTCGGAGAGAAATCCTGAGAATTCTTAGAGAGAGAGTATTCTTCATTTACTTCTTTCTTTGAAAATTAAGGAATTCTTGAGTGAATGTATTCTTGATTCATTTGATTAGTAATAAGAAGAAGATTATTATTTGTGAAGATTTTTAGCACGAACTGTACCATAAAGGTATCTATCCATGCAGTAGTTCATGTCTATTCATAATTCTTTGTAGACATGTAATTATTGCTATTTCAAATCAATAATTGGGATTAAAAGATGAAAAACTTCTCCCAAAGGTAGTGTGGAACTAGCTCGTCCTTATTCTTATATAAGATTATATCCTTAATAAATGATAAGTGTTCTTCGTAAATCTAGGAAAAATATCAATGTCGTGAAAAGGGTTTGCGTTTAAAGTTTAAAAAATACACAAAATGGTGCTAGTGACAAGAAATATGAATGGATCTAGGATGAACACCTATCCATAGATAGGCACATATGGAAGTTCCTTATGATGATCATGGCTAATTTATTCCTTTCATATGGCATTATTGCAGTGTTTTGACCTATTATTCTCACCATTGGGGTTGGAGATAAAGGGTACGCGTGTGAAAGAGAGAGATTAGAGAGGACCAATCAAACTAAGCTGAGTATAATAAGTAGCTAGCATTATAAAAAACATTCATGTGTAGTACTAGCTAGTAATGTTTTGCAGTACAAATCTTCCTTCATTTCATCAGCATTAATTACCCTTTAAGATCACATAACGCATAGTCAATAGCTCAAATAACTAAAAGAGCAATAGTTATTATCTTCTTCTACTCTCTCCTAGCTAGGAAGTTCTTGATTTTTCTCCACCAATCTCAGGCCTTTTGCAGATCTAAGTACATTGGCCTAAAACAACAAAAACAAAGAAAAAAAAAATGCTCTTGTTTGATGAGAACTAGAACAATACAGAATAGAGAAAAGAGAGAATTTTGGACTGAATCATAAAATATCCATTATTAAGCCATCCAAGGCTGTATTTATACACTTGCTAAGTAATGGCTAGTAACGGTTACAAACTCTACAATGGCTAGTTTCCAAGAAGCCACTTAACTAATTCTTGAAACTAAAACAACTGCTGCTATATAACTGCTAAAGAGCCCAATTTAAAGAACACAACTATATAAGATATTTATGAACTAAATATAGCCTTCCATTACATCATTCTCCCCTTCTAATTAAGAGCTCGACCTTCAGATCAAAGCAAGTTGGAACTCATCTGGGGGCTTGTATGCTGTTAAACTGGCAATATTAAAGGTTGGGGAGATGTGGAAGCCTGCTTGTAAGTCAAGTACATATGCATTTGTATTGATCTTTTTGAAGATTTTACAAGGTCCAAATTTCTTATTATGCAACTTATGACAAGTTCTAGCTAGAAATCTCCCCTTCTTTAGAAACACCATGACTAAGTCACCTTCGTTGAATTCTTTCTTCCTCCTCTTTGTATCTGCCAGTACTTTGTATTTGGAATTAGCTATTTCCAAATTTTGTGTGACTTCTGTATGGATCTTGGTGACATGCTCTGCGAGTAACTTAGCTTCTTGTGAAAGTCTTGGGACTTATGGTAATGTGACATGGTCTAGAATCAGTCTTGGGGGTGTTAGGTATACAATTTCGAAAGGAGTTTTACCAGTGGACCTGTTTTTCTATTATTGAAGGCAAACTCAGCTTGGGCCAATGTCGTGTCCCATTGCTTGGGATGGTTACTGCTAATACAACGAATAAGGTTACCAAGGGTATGATTAGTAACTTTTGTTTGGCCATCTATCTGTGGATAGTTGGTGGTGCTGAATTTTAACTCGGTCGAAAACTTCTTCCACAATGTCTGCCAAAATTAACTAAGAAACTTGACATCCCTATCTGAAGTAATGGATTTGGGCACACCATGTAATCTCACTGTTTCCTGAAAAAAGAGGTTAGCAATATTCACTGCATTGCAAGCCAAGAAGTGAGCCATTTTGTTGTATCTGTCCACTACAACGAAGACTAAATCAAACCCCCTTTGTGTCTTTGGTAGCCCAAATATGAAGTCCATTGTGAGGTCTTCCCATATGGTTTTGGGAATGGGAAGTGGGGTGTATGGTCCTATATTTTGGCTCTGCCTGGTGGATGTTTGACAAGTAGAACACCTGCTAACAAAGTTAGTTATATCATGCCTAAGTTGGGGCTAATAGTACCTTGATTTAGTAGTGTGTAATGTCTTATCTTGTCCCAAATATATAGCTAACCCACCACCATGTATCTCCTCAATCAACAATTCTCGCAGTGAAGTTCGTGGTATGCACAATCTGTTGTTTTTTAATAGAAATCCTTAAGTGATGACAAAATCCCTAGCATCTTCATTGAGGATACATCTATTCCAAATCTTTGCAAAATCCTCATCTTTTGCATACGTGTCTTTCAGGGTATCAAAAGCAATAATGTGGCTGGAAAGTGTGATGAGCAAGGTTGCTCTTCTGTTGAGTGCATCAGCCACTTGGTTTAGCTGTCCTGACTTGTGCTTAATGGAGAAGGTGAACTTTTGTAAGTAGGCTATCCATCTTGCTTGCATCCTATTGATATGTTTTTGAGAATCAATGAATTTGAGAGTTTGGTGGTCAATATATAGGATGAACTCAGTGCCAATCAACTAGTGCTCCCATTGTTATAAAGCCCAAATTAAAGCATGGAATTCTTGCTAGTAGGTTGACCAAACCTTTTTTGAATCACTTAGCTTTTCTGAAGAAAAAAAATTCCACAGGCTTGCCCTCTTATGATAGAACTGCTCCTATTCCTTTTCTTGATGCATCCACTTCTACCTCAAAAAGCTTATTGAAATATGGAAGAGCCAAGATTAGTGCATTGCTCAGCTTTTATTTGAGGATCTCAAAGCTTGTCTGTTGCTTAGGACTCCAATGAAAATTCCCCTTCTTCATGTTATCAGTTAGAGTTGCTGCTATGGTACTAAAATTTCTGATGAATCTTCTATAAAATGTGGCAAGACCGTGAGAGCTCTGTAGTTCTTTGAGGTTCTTTGGAATTGGTTAGTCAGTGAGTGCTTTAGTCTTGGAGTCGTCAACCTGGATGCCTTCAAAACTGATATTAAATCCCAAAAATAATAGTTTTGTGTCCAAGAACGTGTAGTTCTTCATATTGAAATACAAGGTATGTTGCCTCAGGACTTCAAATACCATGTGCAAGTGTTCCATATGCTATTGTACATGTGTACTATAAACCAAGATACCATTAAAATAAACAACTACAAACTACCCAACAAAAGGTTGAAGTGCCTGTGCCATTAACCTCATAAAGGTTGAAAGGGCATTAGACAATCCAAATGGCATAACCAGTCATTCAAACAACCCTTCATTTATCTTGAAGGAATTTTTCCATTCGTCACCTGGTCTGATTCTTAATTGGTGATAGCCAATTCGAAGATTTATTTTAGAGAAGATGTTGGGTACATGTAAATGGTCTAATAAATCACTAAGTCTAGGAATGAGAAATCTGTATTTTATGGTAATTTTGTTAATAGCTCGGTTGTCTATGCACATTCTCCTAGTGCCATCTTTCTTTGGAGTAAAAAGAACAGGCACGCACAGGGGGAAAGACTTGGTCGAATGCTTCCCTTATTGAGTAGATCTTAAACTTGGTTCTGTAAGGCTTTATATTCTTTTAGTGTCATTTGATAATGTGATAGGTTAGGCAATACTGCTCTTGGAATCAAATCTATTTGGTATTGTATATCTCGCATAGGGGGTAGACTATTAGGCAACTCTGGTGGCGTTAAATCTAAAAATTCTTGTATAAGTTGGACTAATTCAGGAAGATCACTTGATAATTGTTGTTCTTCAATTCCCTTATTAAGCAAAAGCCACCCAACTTGATTGGTGATTAAATGACTGTAGAAAAGTCAAGGTTCATCAACTAATGTTTAGATCTTTGGTATTGGTTTGCTGCTTATGGGAATGCAGTGGGTAGGAAAGTAATCTTTTTCCCTTCCCAGCAAATCTCATATGTATTCTTGTACCCATCATAAATGGCTCGATTATCAAATTGCCAAGGCTTACCCAATATAACATGACAACCATCCATATCTATAACATCACAGGTAATTGAGGTCTGGTATGACTTACCAATGCTGAATGTGAAGGTTATAGTCTATTTCACAGTTGTTTCAATGCCTTTCATCACCCATCCAATCTTGTATGGTGTTTTATGTGGTTCACTTCACAGCTTCAAGATCTTAACTAATGACCTAGATAAAATATTTTCACTACTACATGAATCAATAATTACATCATACACTTTACCTTGTATTGTGCACCGAGTCCTGAATATGGTATGTTGT
>WUAT03320117.1:0-10697 GCA_010015005.3 Ulmus americana | reverse complement strand
AAAAAAAAAAAAAAAAAAAAAAAAAAAAAAAAAAAAAAAAAAAAAACTCCTTAATTTCAAAATTTGTCTGTGACATCAAAGTTCTTAACTTATTCTTAGAAAGCAAAGTGCTTCAATAAAAAAAAATTTGGGGAAAACTTATCAAAACAAGTGTTTCATGTATGCATATTGATTTCATGCATGTATATCTGAAATTGTATGGTCAATATGAAACACATCTCAACTTATTTATCTCGTAACTGCATTTATACTCATAGGGCATCTACATATCCCAATACATTTCAGGTAGCAGATTATCACATAAGCAATCCAGTCATATACGGTTTTCATAGCAGATCATCACATTAGCATGTAATTATATAGTCATAATACTTCACATAACATAATAGGTACACCGCACACATTTTTTTTTAAAAAAAATTTTAGTTCATGTTGTATTGAGATTGTACTTACTAGTTTGCATTGCTATTACCAACATTTACCCACGTTCTACTACTTCCGCTAATAACCCTGTTTGAACATATTTTAATGTTAGGGTATAACATAATCAATACTCATTACCGTATTAAACGTAAACGTAAACCTAATCGCTTCATTCTACCCCTTCTCGTTGTCCAAATGAGACTTAGGTCGTCGCTCATCGTCGGTTTACGAACTTCTTTTATCATCGATCGATCTTTAACATCGCGTTCTCAAACTTAGGGTTTCGAGTACCCTATTTCGACTTTAAATTTGACGGTCAAAGTTTTAGTTATCAACCATAGGATTTGAAATTAAGTTTTAGACTTTAAAAAGATTAAATTCTACCCAATAGATTTAGGTTTGGTTACTTGATTAATTACTTTAATTAATTAATTAACATAACACGAAACTCTATTTATTAAGTTAATTTTATTATCATTTAATTAATTAAGTGACTTGATTACAAAATTATAATTACTAAATTAATTATGACTTAATTTAATAATTATTTAACTTTAATTTAATTTGTTTCACTTAATTAATTACTTTTAGTTAGTAATGAATCGCTTCTAAACTAATTAATTACTTTCTAACTAAATTATTACTAATTAGTGATTAATTTATATTTTAATTAGATTTATCTCCTAGTAATTATTTTATCAGAATCTAATTTAAATTAATATCTAATAAACTTTAAACCTAATTAATAATTATTATTATTTTTACAAAATAATAATTACTATATTGAATTCTATGTTTTAGTTTTTTTCTTCTATAATTACAATATGTAACATATTTCTCATGTTAATTGTTGTACGACTATTATTTACTACTCTATGTTAATACATTATCATCCTATTTATTCTTATCATTTTTTAATAATTTTCTTCCCCTAATTTACATTTAGGCTAATTAGTAAATTATTCAAATTTAGGGTCTTTTTTCTTTTGGTAAAATTTATATACCCTAACATTTACAAGTATTTTGTCCAATTATTTTTTTCTAAGCCTATTTATACAAATATACTAAATATATTCTTTATTTAATCATTTATTTACTATTATTACTCATTAATATTAAATTTCTAAAGCTTTTGGGCAACATCCCAAAACCTCTTTTTTTATTTTTTTTATTTTTATTTTTAGATTGAGCTAGGCCCGATTATCTCTAACACACACACACACACTTAATTAGGCAACATATATCTACTTTATTACTATCATTATTATTATTTATTTTATTATTATTTTTAATTAAATGTGGCAATGCCACATCATTATCTTCTTCATCACAATACAATTTTTTTCTTTTTCTTTCCATGCACGTTGCGACTCACCTCGCCTTTCCGAAGGAGTCAACCCAGCCACCGCCCGAGGGTGGGGGTTGTGTCATGGCTCAGCCAGGCCTCCCAAGAGGAGTAGCTCAGACCGGGAAGCTGCCGCCTGCGTCGCGCGAGGAGGAGCCCAGCCCGCTGCGTTGGCTGGTCGGCCGTTGATGCCTCCGTTGGCTACAGCTCCATGCTCCGTTCACGGTGGTATGGGCCTCTGATGGGTCGTCCCTAGTCGAAAACTGCCATGAAACTCTTTTTTTTCTCTCTCTAACCTACATATCTCTCCAACCTTTATCTCTCTCATTTTTATTATCAAAACAAGGAAGAGATTTGAAACTTATCCAAACTCGTCCGGATTTCTCTCTTCCTCCCTTCCGTTGCTCTCTTCCTCCTTCTCTCTCCCTTTCTCTCTCTCTCCAGTTTACTAGCTTATTAAACTTCCAAGCAATTCCCTATATGATCTGGCTTATCCAAATCCATTTCTTATGTTAGTAGCAAAAATGCAAAGTCGACGTGACTGTTTTTTTTTTTTTTTACTTTGTTTCTGCTGAATCTGAACCAATTCAATATTGGTTTTTTTTTTTTTTTAAATACTAAATGGGCTTCTAAGGCCCATTAAAATTAATTGGGCCTACCCAATCTATTTTCTATTTTGGGCTTGATCCATATTCATAACTCCAAATAATAATAGAAATAATTGTAGAAATATTGTTAATATTATTATTAACAACAGTAGCTATAATAAACACAATAAAAGTAGAATTCTAAAATACCACATTTGTGTCTATTTATGGTGATAATTATTTGTTCAATCTTTATTTTGAATAATTGATTTTCAGTTTTATTTCTTTCGGGTTTTAAACTTTTCGAGAATTTTTCTCGTTACCCAATCTACTGAGATAGTGCCCATATCATTCATTTCATTGAGATCTTACTCAAGCAAGTTATTTTTTCAACTATGCCTTTTGTTTTTGCATATACTTTAACGTAGTAATATATAACTTTAACGTAGTAATATATAACAAATATTGTTCATTCATCTCAATTAATTTTGCTTTTTGTTTTTGCATATACTTTAACGTAGTAATATATAACAAATATTGTTCAGTATTTTTTTTTTTCTTATTATTTCAAATCCGGATAAAAATTATTTTCCAACAAATACTGTCAATTAATTAATTAAAATTAATGACCTCATTCAAAATTTTAAGCTTACAAGTTTCTTGGGGTTTACACTTGTTTCTTGTTTTTTTAGAGTGGATTGGTACTTCAATTTCTCAGCTATTCTTCATCTTCATCAAGGTTATGTACATTTCTCCCGGGTTTCGGGCTTTCTAAGAATATTTTTTGTTATCCGATCTACTCGGATAGTGCTCTTATTCATTCATTTCGTCAAGACTTTGCTCAAGCTAGTTTTGCTTTTGACTAAACCTTTATTTTGGGTTCTCAATTAATTTTGTTATATTTTCTGCGTATTCTTAATGCAGTGATATACAACAAATATTGTCCGGTATTTTCTTAACTATACTCAATCCGAACAAAATCACTTTCCAATGAATATTGTTAATTAATTAGTTCAAATTAATGACATCATTCATAACTCAGGGTTACAAATTTCTCAGGGTTTACATATGTCTGAGTGATATATGAAATAATATGTGATATGTCCGAGTGATATCTGAAATATGTTGTGATATATCTGAGTGTATCTGTCTTCTGATTTAGATTACAATTTTGTGGATTGTACAATTTGCTATTTATCGAGATTTGCATCATGTGCATAATCAATTGTTTGCATCAGTTTAAAATCTATGTTTCAAAGATTTTTGCAAACACAAAAGGAGCCTCATTTTCATATAGGCTCGAAGATAAAAGTTTTAAGAAAAGAAAAATGTTTTTAGTTTTTATCGTGTTGTAACCAGCCTCTAAAGGAAAGAAGTTATCGCTACAAGATAGAAGGAAGTTCTAAATTTCAGAAAGTTGTGTGGAATTTTGGACAACTCGCTCCCCCTGACTCCTCACGAATGTGCTCATAGGGTATGGACACAGGACCCACAAAAATGAATTTGAAATCTAAGAAAATATTTTCGAGTATTTTTCCTGCATTGCATGAAAATCTGTTTTATGAGACTATATATTGTACTTGCTAGGTGTTAACTCACATAGTTTGTGTTGTAGGTACCATTTGTATTTTCTTGTTGTTGATTAACAGACGGGTACGTGTTGGCATAAGACTAATGAGAGGTTTATGGGAAAAGGGACTGCCACATAAAGGTTTCCGCATGCACTGAATTTATATTTCAGAGTTCCGATTTAATAGCATTGATTTTTATTCGGTATTTTCAAGGCTTGTTGTATTATATTTTAATGTACTAGTTTTCGATGTACTTTATATAACCCGCACTAAATCATATAGGAAAACCTAATTTAAAGTTGATATTTTAGATGTAGTATATTTTAAAGCTGATATTTTAGATGTAGTCAACTAACCGAATTTAAAGTGCATATTACAGTATAATTTTATTAGATATGAATAATTCATACACTTATATCTCTATTTTCACAACTAAACATTAGGGGTTGATTTCTAAAGCTAGTTTTCCAAAAACGTAAATATAATTGTGAATTGAAGTTGGAGTCAGAACTCCCGTATATGCATCATCTTCCTTTTACTCTTTTCTCTGTATTTAAGAAAACAAAATTGAATTACGCTTTTATCTGAAAAAATATTTTAAATACCAAATTTCATTGAAATTTGAGGTTTTGATAATTTTACAAACTGGGATGTATTTTAAGTAAGAGGAATTTAAAATTAAAAAAAAAAAAAAATTGTCTCAAATTTTCAAGACCTTGATTTGGTAAATAAGTAGTAAGTCTGAGGACCCTGAAGGGTCAGGTCTTCACAAGACTAGTTGAGTTTTAACAAACAAAAGACCAGTCGAGTTTCACAAAATGGTGTTGTTTTAACGAACAAAGACTGATTGAATTTTAACAAACAAAATACCAATTGAGTTTTAACAAATAAATTTTTTTAACAACTAAAGACTGATTGAGTTCACAAAGTGGACGAGTTTTTGATAATATAAAGATTGATTGAGTTTTACAAGGTGATTGAATTTTAACAAACATAAATTGATTGAGTTTTAATAAATTAAAAAAAAAATTAAGTTTTAACAAATAAACCTCAACATAAAAACTAGTTAAGTTTTAGGGGGGAACTACAGGAATGTCCCTAAAATGAGGCATCAAAACATTTATATCATTTTACATCCATTACAAATGTGCTACTTTTTTTTAATTTATTTTACCCTTCTATAAAATGACAAATTATAAAAAAAAATTTAAAGATTGAGATAAATAACTCAGAATATGAAATAAAAATGTATTTTATCAAAAAAATAAAAAAAATAAAGTACAAGTGTAATGATTTTTTTAAAAAAGTGCAAATGTAATGGGTTAGGGAAAAGGGGTATAGGGTGTAATTTCCTCTAAGTTTTAACAAACAAAGGCCGCGTTTGGGAATGTGGTGCGGCGCTTATAAGCGTTGGCAGGCCCCTCAATGAGCCAAAATGACATTTGGTAAAATAAAAATAAAAATGGCACTTGATAAAGAAGCAATTATGTTTTTGAGCCAAATCTCAAAAATAACCGGGACGAGAGGAAATTGTAAGGCCTCTTTTTTATTTTTGTTTTAATCTTTATTTTTATTTTTTATATTTGTGTTGTCTTTTATTATTATTATGTTTTTAGTAGATTACAAACTCATTTAATTTAATTTAGTTTTTAATTAATTTTTTTGATTTAATATATATTTTATATAAAAAAGAATATATATATATATATATATATATATTAAATTATTAATTTAAGAATAGGACATATTTTTTTTAGATTATTTATATGATAATATATTAGAATACAATTTTTAATACGCACATGGTACTTTCAAAGTACAATTTACCAAATATTAAAATACAACTTTTAAAACTCACGGCACTTTAAAATAATTTTATCAAACACCCAACTACTTTGTGGCACTGCATATTATTTCTACAGCACAACTCAACAACACTTTTTTTTTTAAAGCACAACAATCTCAAACTAGCCCAAAGTCTAATTGAGTTTTAACAAACAAAGTATTAGTTGGGTTGATTTTTTTTATTTATTTAAAAAAAAAAAAAAGGGACCACAGTTTTAATAAGACTGATTGAATTTTACCGAATTAAAGATCGGTTGAGTTTGAACAAACAAGCAAATACAGCTTGATAATCTATAATACCAAAATAAAAAATAAATAAATCTCCTATTTTAGTTCTCAAAAATAATAAAACATCCAATTCTACATAATAATTAATAACACATTGATTAGTTTGTATGGATTGCAAGAAAAATCTTGTTCAAAAGAAAATTTCAAAGAACAATTTTACTCCATCGCAGATTACATCATTTTTTCTCAACCACTCATCATCAGAACTCAACTAAAAATTGAATTACTTGAACTTATTAACAAACTAGCTAGTGAGCATAACTAAACTAGTAGACTAATTTTATGACAAAAATCATTGTCCATTCAATTTAAAAAAATAAAATAAAATTGAGAATGAACTGTGTTCGAAGTTGTAATATAAATTCCAAAAAATTGAGCATGAATTGTGTTCAATTTTCCATGGTAACCATAGAATGAACTGTGTTCTTGCTACATGGTAACCATAGATAAATTTTAAACAAAAAATAATTTAACTAAACCATACATCACTCATAATTCTACCTGACCAATTGAATGAAGCTTTCAAAGGAAGACCCTGATTTGCTTTCAAATTTCCAACTGTTCTTTAGTATATTATGTGTGTGTGTGTATATACATATATATGGCTTAACGATCCCAAAAGAGATTAAATTCACAATTCCATAACGATCCCAATATAATGCCAAAACCTGAATTAGAAGCCTGCGTATAGTTCTCATCCCTCGAGTTGGATCTCAAATCTGCCAATCTTAATACATTGATGTCGCATGGCTTAGAAAGACCATCAGTCCATTGCAAAACAGGCATTAACGGCTTGCGCACATCACAGAGAAGTAATAAACTGTCGGAAGCCAAAGCAAAATGGAAGCCATCAGTTCCTGCTTTTGTTAGACTGAGAAAATGTTCATTTTCATGAGATGCATACATATGCAGCACTACAATCTTCACCAAACAACTAACATTGCATTGATCAAGCCTTAAATCTAGTATGAAAACTGCATCAGAACGTGCAACAACTAAAATTCTAGGATGCCAACTAAATTCACAACTCAGCCACTGATTATACTCCCAATCTTTTTCCTTTCAAATGAGCATTAAAATTATTGGGTTTCGAACACGGCTCCAAATCAAACAAGAATAAAACACCATCATCTAATAGAATTATGTGGACTCCAACAAGCATGCACAACAGAGCAAATCTTGAATACCTTGCTACCCATATAAGTTAAACTTGGTATCTCCATGTCTGAACCAACTTGTCTTTTAACTTTAATAACAAACCAATTAACAAAGTACATTGTACAAGCCATCAAATACCCAAAAGCTCAAAACTTGAATCCACTATAGGGTTGACCAAAATCTTCAAAACTTGGTAGTTGAACTTGCAACTGAAAACAGAAATATCACCTACACTAACATTCAAGTTTGAATTTTTCAAGGAGAAAAGCAGGAACCCAACTTGGTCGGAGTTTTCGCCAGTAGGAAAGAAGATAATTAAGTTGTTTGTACCCGGGCAACGAAGTAACTCAATGCGGTTGTGTAAGAAAGTGGAAGCAGCATCATCCTCGTAATGTTGGGACCTAAAGAGGGAGGCAACACCGGAAGAAGTAGAAGGGAGTAGAGAGGAGTCACGGGAAGAGGTAAGTAGGAAGCTTGGGAGATTGAGATGGGGAAAAGGGGAGAAAGGTGGCAAAAGAGAAGGAGAGGAGAGGAGGTGGGTTATAGTATTTGGTATTGGGTTGAAGACAAGGGGACCCAAAATGGGTCTTGTGGAAGGGCCAGAGAGGAGAAGTGGGGATCTAAAGACTGCTGAGATTGGGAAGAGGGACTTCCAATCTTCAGACAAGTCCATATTTAGTACCCACAATGCTATTGAACTTTAAATTCCATGTAGTAGATTTGACGAAGACTCATTTACCCAACATATGCCATAACTCTTCAACTCTCTCTAATGACCACCAAATTTCTAAACTAGTCTCTCAAGAACATCTGCAAAGCAAAAACAAAAACAAAATAAATCAAATAATCTAACATATCTAAAGGATTTAATAAAGCAAGGTACACGTAGAAGTAATAAGTTGGGCGATAGACTTATGGGCATACCTGAAGTTCGATTACTGTGTGGCTTCTTCATAGAAAGGAACATACAGTCTTCATGAAATTACAGAAGGTTGTCTGCTAGAAATCTGTTGAAAATGGACAAAGACGAAACACGTGAATCACAGAAAATTAGATTGTACCGACTCACAACCCAGGAACCAAAAAAAAATTTATTTTGATCTCCTTTCTAATTATCTTTTCCTGATGTGGTTTTAAGGACTTCTCATTTACAAAACTCCAAACATGGCTCTAAAACTCTTGGATCTAAAGTAAATATATAAAGAAAAATGTTATAAGTGCATTTATCTTCTATCACTATAAATATCAAACTCTCTACATATACAATGGATTGAACTCTGCTTATTCAATTATTTTAAGCTTAAAATATAAAAACTGTTCAATCACCAACTCTGTACAAAATTGAAAAGATGTTGATAGCCAAATCTAAACCACTGATGTACTGCTAAAAAGTCCCACCCTCCTCAAGACCAAGGAAATCAAAGGAAAATGGCAACAAGCAATTAAAAAGTAACAATGTCTCAGTCATGATACGAAATTTTAATTATTTAGTAACAATGTCTCAAGACCAAGGAAATCAAGGGAACTCTGCTTATTTAATTATTTTCAGTTTGGTTCGGTTTGGACAAACAGTTTTTGTATTTTTCACTCTTGTATCTATAACAAACAGGAAAAAATCTCTAGAATACAATGTAAAGAGTTGGAGAATTGAACATTTCAGCAACCTTATAACAAACAGCAATTGAAGAACAAAGCACAAGACATAGCAAATGAAGTAAATGCATGCAGCAAAGAATGAGAAATAACTTACAGCAAAGACTAGAACATATGAAAAATAATATACGATACATGATTATCATTAATATACTCGTTTGATAGTGAAACAACTTACAGCAATAATCACCAGAGTCACCACCATTATTAGAATTCCATTATCAATATTATATTCTGTTTGATAAACAAAAACAATAAATATGACTGTTTCAAGTAGCAATCAAATCGTCATTTTCAACCTTCCCCATGAGAAAATAACGATAACCAAATTCAATACATGACATGGAAGAAACCTCAAAATACCACCAGGAAGGTTAAAATTCCATCCCAAGATATTGAATCATAAATTCCATCCCATTAGTGCTCTATTCTCACAAACCTCTCCTCATTTGTCTCCGCTATATATTTTTTCATTATCTCCTTTTGATACAAATTGAACAAAATTTAATGTATGCAGTATGCAGTATGCAGTGGTGTTATCCCAAACTAATCTTGTCCCATTACCTAATGATCTTATTCAAATACAATGGCTTAAGTACATTGACAACTTGAAAGATATAACATAGCAAAACATAAACAAGCAAGAAACGAAACCATGAAATTCATGAGAAATGAGTGTAATATAGAACTAAATTCATTACTAGAAAAAGATTACATCTAGCTGCATATCCAATCTACACGAGACCAAAACAATTCAATATTTCTTCTACCAAGAAAACCAAAGTTATCAAATATCAATAGCTCAAAACCAGAGAATAACAGTGTTGAAGGTCCTAAAGTTAAAAGATGAACATGTTCAATAATTACACAACCAGCCAAAACCAGAGCATATAAACACAAAACCAGATCCAATGAGACCGCTATTTCAGAGCATAATATGAGAACTTGCACTTGAAAACTTAAATGCACTTGAAAATTTAATTGACCACATCAAAACTAATAACAAACAGATAAACCCTAAAATCGAAATCAGGGTTGAAAGAACAAAAGTACAAATTAAAAATACTTAACCCAAAATTCGAAATTACGGTTGCAACTAGGGCGACGTTGCGACGGAAGTGGAAATGGGCGACGGAGATGATAAGATGGCGTTGAACAGGATGCTCAGGGAGGTGATGCGACTGTCGGCGGCGGCGCGATGGCAGCGATGGCGAGAGCCGAGATGCAGGGACTAAGGTCGGCTCTGGGTGGGAGGTGGCGAGGTGCGATCTGCGATGAACTGGAACTCTGGAAGTGAAACAAAAAGTATTTTATTGAATAATGGAATTATTACTCAAAAAAACAAAATAATTTAATTTTTTAAGATAGTTAATTTTAGGGTTATTGGTACAAATTCTCCCCAAATGCACGAATTTACTAATTATACCCCAAACTTTAAAAATAACTCCAATACCCCCAAACATGCATTTCATTTACATTTTTCACGAACCGTCAAAATTATTCCGATTTATTAAAAATCTCCTCACACGTGACTTGAACGTGAGGGGTATTTTCGAAAAGTCAGATTTTTTTTCCCTTATCTTCTTTTCTCCCTTATATTCGTTTTATTTTCTTCTTCTCTCATCTACAACCTTCTCTCTCTCTTCTTTCTACTTGCCCCTTTTATTTCTTCATCCAAAATAATCAAAAACCGAAATTGAAAAAGAAATCTAAGAACCATCTTGATCTCGGTTTTGAAATCCAAAAAAAATGATAGATATCCCAGTTCCAAAAGCATTCAACTCAAAAGCTAACAAAAATAATAATTCATCTTTCCCCATATATCAA
>WUAT03320006.1:0-10697 GCA_010015005.3 Ulmus americana | reverse complement strand
CCCTTGTGATGTATATGTTTTTTTTTTTTTTTTTTTCCTAGAGTCCTATAATGATCTATTTTTATTGCTTTGGCTTCTAAGAATATTTTGGGGATAAAATATGAGTTTTGGATGGAAGAGATTCAAAAAAACGGATAAAAGATCAATTTTCGGATCTAGAAAATTGTAAAATTCGCTGCCGGCAAGCAAACTTTTCATTGTGGTAAATTTCTTGCTAGAAATTGTATGGGCACAAGTTGGCCAACCGGCGAACTTCTTGCTTTTGGAATTTGTATGGGGTGTCTTCACAAAAGTTGTAGCTTTATCTCTTAGCTTTTCAATTCCATAAAGAGCACCTCATTTGGACTTTGGATGAAAAAGTTATGGCTAAAATACTAATAGGTACTCAGAATCCATCTTACTCAAATTTAGGACAATTACAAAAATTGAATAACTTCTTCGTTTCAACTCCAATTTTCGAACCGTTTGATCCCACTCATCAAGAATTTCCTCAGCAATATAATTCTTCATACAAATATTCTTTTAAAGCACTTTGTGACCTGAAAATACACCTAAAATACCTGTGATTCCGAAAACCACATTTATAACAAAATTAAGTAAAATTATATAAATTAAACTTAATTTCCAACAAATGATACCGATAAATCACTTAGTCTAAGTGCATTTTCAAGCACTTACTCCTTTTATTAATTATACATGGCATGTAAAAAATAATGGGCCGAGCATAGCATGGTACAAAAGCACGTATGGCACGACTTTTAGCGTGCCGTGTTGCCTATATTTACAGCACTATTCTTGACTAGGTTATATCATGCCATCATCAATCTTCATTTTCTCCATCTTTTAAGCTCAAGAGACCTATAAATGCATGAAAATAAACCGTGACACTGAAAATAACACTTAAGAAATATCAAGTCGTAAATGAATGATTAAACCCTAAATTAACATTAAATGTTAACAAATATACACTGTTTAAAAGTATTTTATAGCTCTCGTCACATCTCTGGCCACTTGATGTAATATCCGACGATATCCAAAGTGGAAAGTATCTCCTCCCTTATTGGAAAATACAAAGGCACCTCTACAAAACGAGTCTGAACAAGAACACGAGCATTATCCTTCCCAATTGATATGTTATGAAAATCATAACCTGCAAATTAGGGTTGGGTTAGTCCCACTGCAACCCATGTCTCGGTGTTTTGTAAACACAAATAGACCTCTTCCTGTAAAAAACACAATTATAAGTCAAGTCTACTAATTTTATAAATTATATAATAGATATAATTATAGTAAGTTAAACATTTAATTGTTTCCCCCTTTGGGGTGTGAAAATAGACTCAACATGCTCCTCAACCTCAAAATATTGATGAGTACATCCATAATAACTCCCCCTGCCACTACTCCCCTTTTCTTTTCTTAATAATTACTCTTTAGCATATTGTAGCCTTCTTGTAACTGCTGCAATGTGCTCTGGAATTCTTCCCTTTCCTTTTCAAATTGAGATTTATCATTTTCATATTGATATTTATGAACCACCCCCATTCTTTTGGAGTATTCCATATTCAACCAATTGTGCCATTTTCCCAAACCCATAACACGTTCAGGGTACTCAAGAGTACCCTACGCCACCATTAGAGTGTCATTCATCCCCTCTGGCTAAAATTCACCCATAGCAACTCGTGGAGTTAGTAAATCCTCTAAAAATGAAAGAAAAACATCAAGACCATATAAGGAAAAATGTAGTTATGGAAATTAAAGTAAATAAGGAAAATAGTACTTACTATCTCTTCGCTAACTTTTTGTGTCCACAAATTGAGATAGTTTCCATCTTTGTTTTTCCATCTGTATAGCCAAGAGAGTTCTTGGTCATACTCAGGTCTGAACTCCTCAACCTACAATTATAACAAGTGAGGCAAAATTTTAGTAACATAAAGTGTTATAGAACATCGAATTAAAAATAAAGAAAAAAATTATCAACTATGGTGTGATGCCTATGTATCCAGTACGTCCCATGTGGTGAGGATAAATATTTGTTCTTGTATGGCTTTACACTTTTTCCTTTTCTTGAAGAACGCATTTGATGACCGATATGCATGAAATTATGACCACTCTTCTTGTGTGATACAATTATTATAGTTTTCTAGGGGATGGTTGAGTTGGTTTGGTTCATGGATGAAATTAGATGTCATCCTACTTTTCCATTGTGTCCAATATTTGGCTGCCACAGATAATGTGCTCTTCTTTGCCCACTCATGCTCATCAAGAAAAAAAATAATAATAATAATAAATAAATAAAAATAAAACATGCATATTCAAATAATCAGTTAAGAGAAAATTAATGTAATTTATATGTAATATTAAAATCTAATAAAACCCTATAACTTACTTTCACATCGTCCCATATTTTGTTCTTGATCTCATCGGGACCTCTCTCCAATATTTATAGGTTATTCTCACGTATGTCCTCACACATGCACTTAAAATGAACACAGAAATCATTAGAGCATATTTATGTTTATTAACACAAAATTAAGTAAAAACATTTGACATACCTAACTAACTTACAAAATTTTCTCTGCCTTCTTCAACAGCATTACCACAGTCATCAAACTCAATCGTCATTCATGCTTTTGTACTCTTTTTTGTCAACCCAATCCTTTTGGTTGGTCCTTGGGTGCCTTTGCCACTACTTTTCTTGGTGGGCTCCTGTCTAGAGCTATTCCCTTCTTGTTCATTAGTGGGACGAACATAGAAGGAATTACCAGAATAATTAGGAATGTCCAAAGGATCCATACCTTAAAAAAAAAATAGTACATAATACGTGCATAGACAATACATAATTTGATATTCTAATACATACATTAAAATAAAATCGAACTGAGACGTGCATATACAAAACAAGCAATTACTTCCTAATTCTTTTTCCTTTTCTTCACAATGGAGCTATCTTCAATGTATACCCCGTCACAATCTTCGTGCACATAGCTCATATCTTCATTAATGTCATCAAAGTCAGGTAATCCTCTATTGAATGACAGAGTTTCTTTGGTATTGTCACATACATCGCCACTATTATACAATTTTGGCTTTGTTGTGAGTACTATGGACCACCATCCATTGCTCAAATCATTCACATTAAAACTTGTTTCAATTGAGTTGCCCATATGAATGATCTTCAGGATCACCCTCTTTGTTCAAATCAACCAAAATGAAACCGTTTTCATCAACCCTCACCCTACCTTTAATATCAATCCATTTGCACCGAAAAATAGCCACTTCTAAGCATGTGTAGTAGCTCCCAAATGTCTTCAATAACTCCATAATATAACATGTTTGCATGGATTGGATTCTTATCCTTTGCACTCGACATGTGTAATGTCTCAATTTCCACTATCACACCACTATTTTTTTTGGTGCTTCTCATATCATGATCCTGGGTATTGAAGTAGTATCCATTAATTCCATACCCACTTTAGCTTAGCACCTCTCGCTTCAATTTATTTGCAAGCCACCTGAAATTCTGTGATATAGTGTTATGTAGTCATGTTAACTCTATTTCTATCTTCTTTTTAAACCAAGGGATAAATTTTTTTTTTTTAATGTTCTACTTGTAACCACTTCTCATTTTTCTCTTTCCGCAAGTTAAGTCTTCGTAACAAATTCAAATGTTCATCAATGTAATGTTTCATCTCAAGTGTATTTTGTAAGACGTAAAATGAGCCTCAAATAGTTTTTTATAATCCAGGGTATCACTTTAAGTCCCGAACATGCATCACTTTTTGCTTCTACTCCTCTAGGTATCCCAATAGTTCAGGCATTTGTCAAGTACTCGGAACAAAATTCTACAACTTCTTCCTCAATGTAGCACTTTATAATACATCCTTCAGTCCTATTGTGATTACTTACATACCCTTTCAATATTTTCATGTGCCTCTTAAATACATCTACCTCAACTAAACTAGACAACAATATTTTATCTCTTTAGGCAAGTGAATTGTCAAGTGTCCCGTTATATCAAAAAACACTGGTGGAAAGTATTTCTCCAATAAATACAAAGTACGAGTCACTTCATCTTGTAGTTTTTATATCTTAGCAAGGTCAATCACTTTGCTATAGATGGAATTGAAGAAGTAGCATAATCTGACAATCGTGTTGCATACCACTTTCAGTAAAACTCCACGAATAGCAACCGGCAGTAATTGTTACATCAAGGTATGAGTATGACAATCATGCGACTTTAAGTTATTAACTTCAAGTCCTTCATCTGCACTAAATTCCTAATATTTGTAGAGTAGCCATCCCATGGGAAACTTTAACCTTGGACAATGTTGTGCAAAACATTTGCTTTTTAGACCTTGATAAGTATAACAAGTTGCCAGTAAAAACATTTGTGTTTCATCTTTTCTAATTGGCTTCAACGAATCCCTTATCCCCATTGCTACCATATATAATCTAGCATTTTCTCCATGTTTTGTCATCCTAGGTCTGTTCAACAACATGATGATTAGGATTTTGTATGTATTCTTCTCTATGTACATCACATCAAGATTGTGGCGAACTAACAAGACTTTCCAAAATGGAATATCAAAGAAAAATGACTTCTTTTTCAAACACCCTCAACAGTGGAAGACATTTTTCCTTTACCACATTCAAAATTGGATCCGATAAGAACTCTAGGACATCTTTTCCTGTTAACGGACAAGGAGCTCTTACATGCTCAAGTTCTTCATCAAAAGCATTCTTTTGCTTACAAAAATGCTAGGCTTGTGGTTAAAGTTGTCTATGACCCATGTAACAAATATTTCTCTCGTGTTCCAACCTTTTAGAACATCTATTCTATCAACATATAGGATAGCCCTTAACATTGTACCCTGACAAGTTACCATATGCAGGAAATTTATTTATGGTCCAAAACAACAAAGCTCGCAAAGTAAAAGTTTATGCTCGACTAGCATCAAAACAGTCAACACCTTCTTCCCAAAGTAACTTAACATCTTTTATTAATAAAGCTAAGTAAATGTCTATATCATTCCTTGGTTTTTTTGGATCCGAGCTTAACATTTTCAACATCGCAAAATTTCTCTTCATGCACACGTATGGTGGAAGATTGTAATTGAAAAGAAGAACCGGCCACGTGCAGTGACTAGTACTTTGAAGACTATGAGGATTCATCCTGTCGTTGACAAACCATGACAGGGATTTCTTATCTTCTAACCAAACTCTGGATACAAGCTATCAATTGTCTTCCATTGTCGAGCATCAGCTGGATGACGGAGCATGCCATCATTAATTCCTCTATATGCATGTCAATTTAAACTTTTAACATGATTAGCATTTTGAAACAACCGTCTAAACCTTGGAATATGATGAATGTACCATAAAACCTTCGCATGGACCCTTTTCTTGTTTGTATCTTTATTTTTCTCTAACTTCCACCTTGAAACCCCATTAATAGGACAACACTCCAAATCACTGTACTTCTTTCGATGGAGAATATAATCATTAGGACAAGCATGTATCTTCTCATACCCCAACCCTAAAGATGACATTACCTTTTTGACTTTGTACATGGATATAGGAAGATCATTAGGTTAAGGGAGAATTTCTGCAATTACTTCAACAATTATGGGCTTCATACATTTTCGGCTTTCAAATTGTACAAATGAACTATTGCCGACAACTTTGAGAAATTATTTGCACAACTAGCATAAAGAGGTTTCTCTGCATCTCCCAATAGTTTTTCAAACTAATCATGATGATCTACTAACTCCTCTACTATGTCATTCGCCATACCCACAATATCATCTTCATTATCCTCAAAATGAAAATTTTGACTTGAACTAGCTCCCTTAAAATTCACTGATGAGCTTACAGCAACACCTTCACCATGACAAATCCATCTTTGATAACTCCTAACCATGTCGTTAAAAAAAAAAAAAAGATGGACTTTCACCTCATTGAAGGGATGCAACAATTTAATTTTGCATCTTAAATACGAAAAAAAAAAAAATATTGGATTACCCACCACTGCATTTTGTAAAAACTCATCAACCATCATTGATACTCTAATGATGTCCTAGTTATTGACATCCAATTACAATCCGTCATGTGTTCCGAACTAAATCTAACAAAATTTCAGCAAAATCTCCCTTAAAATATGACTACCCTCCTATAAAAATTACCAAATATCTAAGAGTAGAAAACATCCAACCACAATTCAATTCACCACAACACACAAATTAATCAAAAATTAAGATTTTTTTTACTGTAAAAAGCTCTAAAAGTAAATATTCTAAAACTAAAGATATGAAATTCAAATTGCACAAATCTATAGTTCTAAAAGATTACCCATAATATTTTTAACAATAATGCATCAACAATTAACACAAATTAACACCAATTAAACAAAAATTATGAAATTTTATCAAAAAAGCCCTAAAATCCTAATTTTCTCAAATTGAACCTATGAATTTAAAATCGAACAAAATTGTTTGCTCTAAGAGATTACCCATTACATTTTTAACACTAATTCATCAATTCCTTACACAAATTAACAAAAATAAATCAAGAAGTTTTCTCAAAAAAGCCCTAAAATCCTTTCTAAAATCTAATCTACATAAAAGATTACTCATAATATTTCTAACAATAATTCATCAACAAAATAACATTTAATTGGCTATTTTTGAAAGAAATTCATAATATCGTAAAATTTCACCAAAAACTCAAAAACAAAAAACAAAAATGGTTTAAACACACACCTTGATCAAATGTAGCAACAAAAGAATGATTTTGGGCTCCCAAATGAAGTGAATCGCCGAAAAATTGTCAGAGAAGAAAAATGGGGTGATTTGGATAAGAAAAAAAAGGAAAACGACCAAAATATGGTTCTGGCTTCCAACATTGGTTGCCTACACCATTTTGCAAACTTGTCCCACCTTTTGGAAACAGCATTGATTGACTTAATACCAACACCATTTCCCTTTTTTTTTAAAAAAAAAATTCAATTTAATAGAACCAACTGTGGTTTTTGACAAACCATTGTTGTTTCTTGTGTCTCATATTACACTTTTTATAGTAGTGGTATAAAAGCTTAGTTTGATTAACATCTGCAATGGAAGTATATAATCTGTGAGTAGTTATATATTAGCTTACGTAGAATTACTATAGTGTTATTGGATACAACTCGATAGTCCAAAGAGCCATAGAACTATATATTGTATTTCCCTTCCATATGCTTAAAAATAGTGTTGATTAGATTGAAGACTTAGCATGCTTGAAAATTAAATAGATGCTATTATATGAAAGGGTGCTCTAGTTGCCAACATACAAAGTGTATAAACTTGAATAATTGAATAATAGAACTAGAGTGATAAAGGGTAGTGAAATATTAGCCTTGGCCTCTTAATTTAATTGATTTTCTTCCAATTATTTTTACTTTGTTTTAATATTACTTTATTTGCGATTTATTTCTCAAATAATTATTTTAATTGCCAAACAAGTAGTAATTAGGAATAATTTCATTAATTAAAACTCAGTCTATGTGGGTTCAACATCTATTTCATTGAAACACTTTACTATTTGTCAATTCGTTCACTTACGATTTTTAATTGTGTGTTTACACTGATCAACTATTATGTAAACATTATGATCGTGGTTATGAAGACCTACATAAAATGCATGATAACCTATTGGTTTTTTCACGTCCTTTAAAATACCAATCGCATATTTAGTCTCTATGATCACATTTTATTAGTGTTATGGTACAATGTTACTAGCATGTGTATTATGATCATAAGTCAAAGATGAGTTTTTCTAGTAAGGCCATATTTTATTATTTGATCACATTTTTCGAATATATTTTGTCACCTTTTTTGTGTTGCATTCATTATTATATTTAGGCTTTTTAGCAAAAATGGTTCCATAAGTATACGTGTAGTTGCATTTTGGTTTGACTCTTTAAAAAATAGCATTTTTAGTCACCAAGCATTCATTTTTCTTACAGAATCAATCAATTCTATCAAGACCGCAAACAATTGTTAGGCCTGAACGTGTCTCCTTCTTAGCAAGAGACACTTAGCAATGTGGGACCAACCATGGTTATGATTTGAAAAAAAATAATTAAAAGAAAAGGAAAATCAAAAGGGTTCATAAGGGGTTCGTTTGAGGGTGATTTAAACCCTTCTTCTTCTTCATTTCGCACCTACAAAGATTGAACATGTGGGAAATAAAATTTTGGCGGAAGAATTTTTTGACTAAAAGCTAGGTAAGTGGTTCATTCTCGGAAGAAGGTTTAGGTTTTGACTACTGCTGTTGGGAAAATTGGGTGTCTATATGGGAAGCTTGTGAAGATATGGACTTCAAAAACCTTGAAGAATTTTGGTAGAAGATTCATGGTCTGCTCTGAGTCAAATGTAAGAATCTAGATTTATTTTTGAGATTTGGGTTCCAGGTTTTAGTTAAATTTGGGATTTTTGTGACGGGTATAAGGTTGATTTGATAATTTCAGTATTAATAATTTTTTCTAAGAAACTCACTTCGAGTTGTGAAATTGTACAAAGAAATGGTGGAAATGGGTGTGGGAAGTTTGAGTGAGTTAATGGTCCAAGTCCTGTTGTGGATGCAAAGGAAATTGGGGAGGTAGGAAAAGCAATTGGAAGAAATTAAGATGCGAATATGTTGTCTAGATGATGGTGTCAGTGAGAAGCTTAATGAAATTGAAGGACATGTTGCTATTATAGGGGAAAAATTGAAGGCAATTTAGCAAAGCCTTAATGGGGTTGTTACTGAGAAGATTGAGCCAATTGAAGGACAGGTTACTGTTGTTGGGGAAACAATGAATGCAATTGATGAAATCCTTGAAGAAGCGGTTAATGAGATGGACATTAAAGTGGACAAGCAATTTGCATGAAAATGGTGGCTGGTTGCCATCACTGCAATCGTGTTTTGTGTTGTTAAGTTTGGGAGTTTTTGAATTTCCTGTGTTGTTAAGTTTGTGAATTTTGGAATGTTTTCTTTTGTATTTTGTAAAGTTTATATTGTTAATGAAAAAATGTATTTTGTGAACTTATTTTGGTACCAAGAAAGTGTCTTTATGTTATGTTATTTTTCAGGAATTGGTTGACTTAGTAATGGTTGATTGGTTTTGAATAAGTTATATTGTTGGAAGTTGATTTTGTTTGGTTTAAATTTGGTTTTCTGCATATGGTAATTCTCTTTACAATTTTAGTCCCATTAGTTATCTAGTGTAACAGATTTGGTCACCAAATTTTTCAAGTTGAACAATTATGGACCTATAGCAACACGAGTTACACAAAATTGGTGCCATTTTAGGATCATTTTATGACTTTAACAAATCTGTTATAGAGAAGCATACATGAAAACATGAAAGCATCCCAACGTCAGATAATACTAAACATGAAAACATCAAATACTAGTAAATACCAAACAACACATCTTCAAGTAATAACAAAAAAATTATTACTTTATGGCTATCTTCAAAAATAAAAGGGTCTATGCAATGGAGTTTGTGCCTGTAAAATGATTTACAAGTGAAGTTAAAGCTTGTAAATAGATTTTACAAAGAAAGTTACAGTTCGAAACATATTAAAGAAGATCCATATGTTTTCAATAGCTTTCTCCTACCAAAATTGTACCTCCCAAAAACTATCAACCTACACAAAAGTATGACCCTCTACAATTTCCAATCTACTATACATGCACATTCAGAAAAACCTACCAAACAATATATACACTACTTTCATATGCACATCAAAATAGTAATATAATGGCAGTGCATATTCATATAGCAACATAATATCAAAAGAAAATTGCATAAAGCCCTTTGTTTCCCCTTTCCTTTGGATTGTAGAAGTTTCTTCTTCTACCTAGTATTTGGTGAATTAGGTTGGTCATTTTGCTTTGTCCAGTATGGCTTGTGTTGGCCTACTCCTACTGCCATCTCCTTTGTCAGTAAATACATATTAGTTGTTAGAAAATACACAAGTAAATAGTTTGTTCAATCAAAATCTAATTGTAATTGCCTTTTTCGAAGTACCAGGTTGTGCATACTTCATCTTCTTCCTTGTATTTGGCGAAGTGGTTGAGGATTTGAATGGTTCACTCTTCTTCATTTCCCATCCATTTGGATGTCCAGTGACTGTGGAACTAACTGGGGCATTGGCTGAAAAGCTCTTTCTTTGCTGCCTTGTAATTGGTGAATGTATGGGCAAAAATCCATATTGAACTTTTTACCTGCAAAAGGTCAGCTGGCTCAATGTCATGTCATACTACGGTTGGGTTCAATGTCATGGCCCACCCACGTGGGTTTAACATCTGATTACGCTCAAACTACATGCAATTATTGTGTATAGTTGAGGTGTCGATCCCACGAGGAATGCGAGCTACAAAAGAAAATGTAAACTTTAATTCTAAACAATAAAGTTCTAATGAGGAAAATCTGAGTTTTGTGAATGAAATTGTAATAATGAATTGTGAAATTATGATGAAGAATTCAATAAGAGAAATAACAAGGTTCTAGGAATCCTTTCCAAGTTTATTGTCTTATTCCTATCTAGATTCAATTATTTAATCTCAATTACTAGTTTCACATCCCAAACTAGTAATTGGTAAATATTCAATCAAAGCACATAAATATCCTAATGTGATTGCCATCAATTACTCTTTAATTCCAATTCAAA
>WUAT03319785.1:0-10698 GCA_010015005.3 Ulmus americana | reverse complement strand
AGAAATTGATGAAGATCTAGTTTCATTTTCAAAAGCCATTGAAAGTGTTAATTCTACTAAATGGGTTGATGTGATGAAAAATGAATTGAAATCAATGGAGCATAATGAAATTTGGAACCTTGTTGAATTGCCTAAAGGATGTAAATAAGTCAGTGCAAAATGGGTCATTAAGATTAAGTATGAATCGAATGTCAATATCAAATGATACAAAGCTAGATTTGTTGCCAAAAGTTTTACTTAGAAAGATGGTATTGACTATAAGGATACCTTTTCACCGATCTCTAAGAAAGACTATCTTAGAATTATTATGGATTTAGTGGCTCATTATGACTTGGAGTTACACCAAATAAAGGTGAAAACTGTGTTTCTAAATGGAAATTTAGAGGAATAAGTTAATATGGATCAACCTGAGGGTTTGTCCACTGAAGGAAAACAAACACGTGATGTGTAAATTTAATAAATCAATATATGGACTTAAACAACCTTCCCGCCAATGGTATCTTACGTTCAATGATACCATCACCTCTTTTGGATTTAAGGAAAACACCGTTGACTAGTGTATATATGTAGATCAATGAGAACAAGTTTATTTTTCTAATTATGTATGTTGATGACATCTTGCTTGCTATTGATGATTTTGGCTTATTTTTTAAGACTAAGAAGTTTCTCTCTAAGAACTTTGAAATAAAATATATGGGAGAGGCGACTTATGTAATTTGAAAAAAAAAAAATTCCAACATAGATCACAAGGATTGGTAGGGTTTGTCTAATAAAGTTCTAGAGAGATTTAGAATGGAAAAGTGTTCATCAAGTATTCAAGGAAGCTTATCAGAATAGCGCAAAGCTATCTTCTGATGATTCACAAAGTAATCATAAGCAATAACTTCAACCTCTTCAAATCCATCTCCATTCCTCTGCTTCAGAGTAAACCTAAACATCACAAAATTTAGAAAGGAATAAGAACTCAAAACAAAGAAGAGTGGAGAGAAGAAAAGAATTTTTCTAATAGCAAGGTGCAACAGAAAAGGCAAGGGGAGGCAAACAAGACATCAGAAACAAGGTAAAAAAAATTAATGACAAATAGAAAGGAAAAAAATTACATTTGATCCTCGCATGGTTTCTCACTCAGCCCTGTTATCTTGTATTCAGAATTTGAGGGACTAACTTGGATCCTCAGATTTTTTAGTGTACGCTTTGCCTGTTGAAAGGCAATACGAATGAGAAAAAAATTTGATCCTTTAAAAAGTACAAAATTATTAAGTGTTAACAAGCTTTTCTCACTATCATAGGCAAAGTCCTTACCAGATAAACTTAACTTTATGAACACTGACCCCCTAATTCACTTGACACTTGTAAACCTTTTTGGCACCCATATATAAGATAATTGAAAACTAGTACACTATTCAATGATGGCTAAAGGACATATACTTTCCATATATTTTAGATGACCAAACCTGAATATATGGAAAGTATATGTCCTGTAGCCAGCATTGAAATTGAGATATATCCATGCTTGAAATTGCATGTTTTCTCAAACGCCTGTGAAGAGAGGTGCCCATTATCCCCCTGTATAAAGAATATTTAAGTAACAGTATTCAAAAACATGCTTCAAATGAGTATAATCATAAGTAGAAATTAAAAACCAAAGCAAAATCACAATTTTAACATCACAAACATAAGAAGAATGAGTATACTCTAGAGCACACTGAACAATTCAACAATCAGAAAACAGAAACTTAACTCAAATGCTTTTATTAGATTACAAACTTAAACAATCACTTTCCAAAGTTAATATTGAAGTTTAATCTTCAAAGGCTTTTGACATGTGGCTCTGCCCGAGCCAAAACAGGCCCATACAAGGAAGAAGAACAGTTTGGGTTTGAAGAAGAACCACTGGAGGAAACTCTTTGAACTAAAATTCGAGTCAAACAAGAGTACAACTACAATAAATTAATTGGTAAATTGGCTATAATTCTTCATCCACATACAAAATTGTCTAACTTAGTGATACTAAGATTAGATAGGAACTATCTAATCCATTCAAAATACATTAGCATAGCAAAAGACACTTACCCACTTCAGCTCCTTTCTCAACTGAGTTACTTGGTTGAGGCAGAGCGTTCACTTCATCAGGTTTAACCTGTAACAAACAATTACACAACAGTTCAATATCCAATTCCCAATTACAAACTTAAACACCCAGAAATCACCTTGTTTTACTAAAGATCAAGTCTTTAATACTATAAAAAAAAAACAGAGCTTTCATGATCTTTCAGGTAGGTAAAACAAAAACGAAAGTTTTAAGAAAACTTAATCAACAAAATCAGAAACCCACGTACAACTACTCAAATTCAAACGATTCAAAAACTATTCCTTCCACATAATAATCAAACACCAAAACCTTTTGATTTCACATCAAAACCCCAATTATCATCACACAGAGAAACCGAGAAAATGAAAATAGCGACACAGAGCTCCCTCCCGGCAACCAGAGCAAGTCCGAGAAATCAACTTCCAAAAAGAAAAAAAAAACCGAATCTTTACCGAATAAAATGACCGAGAATTCGATCCAATTCACCTAAAAACACAATTCGAAACAGAAATAGGGATATGAGGAAAGGAAAGCGTATTTATCAGAGATGGCCATGGGAGAGAGTAGAGAGAGAAAGGAAAAGGGCTTATGTTGTAAGATTTGATTTGGGAAAAATGAAAGCGATGGAGCTTTTTCAATGACATGTATTTGGGGCAAAGGTACGAAAACCCCCAAAATCGAATAGTAATAATGAAGAATGATGAAGAGTATACCTCTGCTAAGTCACCGTCGCCGCTGCAACTCACCGTCGCCCGTGAAAAGGGTCGGTCGCAAAGGTACGAAAATCTCCGCCTCTCTGCGAACTGAGGAGGTAGGTTTGCGCAGTGGAGAAAATAAAATGAAAGGTTAAGTTAATATTGTGTTTTTTGGGATGATAAAGGAAAAAACAATGTTTCAGTATATTGGAGGGAAGGTTGGCGCGCAAATATTTGGGGCAAATACAACGGTGTTTCCGAAATAGGTCATTTTAACATACCAATTTAAGTCACTTTATACAACGGATTCACAAAATAATATGTGGTATTAAAAAATATCCACAAATACAACGGATTTTAATAAAATAATTCGTATTAATTTCATAATAAAAACAACATTAGAAATATAGACGTTATATTTTTAAATACCAAATTTGGAATTTTACCAACATCCATGGTTTTTTTAAAAACAACAAAATTTTTTTGGAAATAACCATGGTTTTTTTTAAAAAAAACAGACATTGTTTTAGACCATTTCTCTTCTAGTGAATGTTCCAAAAGAGCAGTGATGTTGCTAAAGTTATATGAGTTATGTACTACCAAGTTAACATATGATAGAAGGAAACAATACATCTCCATTGTACATTAGCACAACACATGGTAAAATAGAAGTTAGGCTAAGTTAGTAAAGTAAATTTCACCCGATCAGAAAAGGAACTTTGAAAGCAAGTCAAGTAAAGAATCACATTTTGGATGCAAAACTTAAATACGAGTTTGATATTGTTTGCTAAGTTCAATCATTGATTGGCAACATGATTAAAGACAACATACATCAGAACTACGTAAATGAGACATATGTTCTAGATGGAATAAATTTAAACAGGCTAATAGAAAATCTAAAAGACTTAGAATCCATGAGGAAAATCAAGTAAAGAATCGCCTTTCTAGTATCTTATAAAAAAGGAAAATGTCGAAAAGGAAGAAATTAAAAGAGCAATGTGATATGAAGTGAATTAGAGAAAGAGAGAAATACTGCACCTTAGCAGTTGGGTGTGCAAGATCTAATTCATGCAGAATGACATTTCCATCATTTATCACCACAATTCCTGGGAGTAAGCATGAAAGAAGTGTAAAAACCATTGATACAGAAGAAATACACTTAAGCTCAACTATTTTTATGATTTGCACTAATACTTACTGCTATAATTTTAATTCTCAAGCAAAAAGCACCTTATCAGAAGAAATACACTCAAGCTCAAACTAGTTTAATCCAACTTCAGGTGCTTGGTTTTTAACAGTAGCAGGTAAGCTAGATGTCTCATATGCACATACTAGAGTCTCATCCAAGTCAAGAACAACCTGCAAAGCTCTCTTATTTCAATTTCATAAAACTAAAACTGTTGCCCTTTTCTTGAAGCATTTCATACCATCCAGCTGTGTTAAAAGTAATATCTATCTACAATGTTAAATCTAAAACCCAAAAAATTGAAATAAAACCTTGAAACAAGATTGTGAGGTCAACTAAGGAACATGGGAAACAATGAATGCATGAACTACTAATGATTTTTATGACAATTATACAGAGCTCTAACAAGATACAAAAACATCAGAAGAAACTGCAAGCTTATAAACAATGTTACACAAGAATTAGAGTTTCTAATTAATATACATGCATAAATGACGGCTATATAACCACAAGTTTCAGTAGCTATAACCATTGAAAATCAGTGTATAAACCTAATTGGCATAAATAGAATTATAGAACATATTAATTGAAATGAAAATTATTGACCAATAAGACTTCATCTCCATATTTTCCAGCATAGTCTTTTAGCAGTTTTTCAAGTGCTGAAACAAATGCAAATAGCAATCAAATCAAGCCTTGAAATTCACCATAGAAGGAAAAATCATTGTATAGTAACAAAGTTCATAATCAATAGGATTTGCGATAGAAAGTGAAATACTAACAGAGTAATAGATGGTTCATACAATACTAAACAAATTCTATCCTTAATTATAAAGCCTGGTTGATACAAAGTATGGATACAAGTAAAAAGAAGGGAAATATCAAGCCAAAAACAACTAACTTGTAAAGATTAGCCTAGTGCGTTCTTGAGTTTTCATGGTCAAGAGTATTTGTGTAATTTCCATATAAATAATGGATTCTAGTGAGCCTAATTCATTGTTGAAACCCCAATAATTGTGTTTTAAAACAAAATTATACTGCAATCAAAATTGATAGAAACTTTAAACATCCCATTTAACCATCAACTAACAGCAAAGAAAATAAAACCACCTAATTTCCTTATCTTCAGTACCATTCAAGGGAGTCACAACTACAAACTCAAATCATTCCATTCCAACATATTTCAAATATTTTGTACCTATATTGATCTAACTTCTCATGAATGGTACAATAGCAAGAAATAAAAAGTAAATTTCATCAAAATATTATAGGGATAATTTATTTTAAATGAATTATTTCAGTAGTCAGGTGCAAAGTACACGACTTTATTGTTGGAAGGGTTTTAATAATCCCCTTTGCAAGAGAAACTCATGTCAAAGCTAGGAAGTCACAAAAAAGTTTCCCTACTAAGCTAGTTCTTTTTTCGAATTATAGTCCAATTATAGCTACCATAACCAAAAATGTTGCTTGACAATTCTCTCACAAAAACTATAATGTATAGGTTATGCAAGCCTATTCATGTCTTCAGGATCATATTCTCATTGGATCTTTTTGGGACAAATCAAGAGAATAGATTTGTTGGAAAAATTATCATTTGTTTAATAATGAAAACATATACACTGGTTTATATAAGCATTAATGTTTTCACTTTCATTCCATTTTCTTGTTGAGAATATGATGGGAGAATGTGAGAAAGGGAATCCAGCAATGGCTTATTCAACACTTACCTCTAAAACCATCTCCAATATGAAATTTAACCGAAACAAGTTGCTCATCTTGACTAAATTTTTCTGCAATGGACTTCTGTAAATAGAAAAGCAGCAATATGGAATATGTATCATTATGAAAATAAAAATAAACTTAATTTTAACAAGGCAAGACAAACAAAATTAGTGACAAGATCAAGATAATTACCAGTACTCCTATATTCTGAAGTGGCTGTATGATAGTAGAAACAATGTTTGCAGCCTACATATAAGATGATTGAAGATAAGCTGTTGTAGACAAATAACCAAACAACAACTCAAAACATGCAAGGAGGCAAAAGGTCAAGAAGAATATAACACTGCAGTCAGAATAAATAGAGATGATCCAATATTGCTGTAAAAATGGATGATAAAATCTATATCCATATAAAAGAACACCAAAATCCAAAACAAACGGCTAAAAATGATAACCAAACCTTCAAGGCCAGCCTTAAACAACAAGGATAAACAAATTCACTAAGTTGTTTCAAGAATTCTTCCAATCCCGAGCCCTCAAAAATAATCATACCAAAATAATAAGATATGGCTTCTTACCTCTTTTGGGGAAAGGTTAAAGATTTTACCAATGATGGTGAAGGAAACTATAGGCATGGTAGAAACTTTATCGCACTAAACAGCTAATTCTCCTAATGGGTTTGACATCTGATCGTAAAGCTAAGGAGTTGAAACAATACAGAGCAGTTAGCAAGAGAAGAAATGCCCATAAGAGATATTAAACTAGGAACTTTCCATCAAATTCACCTCGTTGACATAGTTTAGTATACGATCATGTGTTTGGTTCTCCATAAGTCTGTTTTGCATCCACACAACTATCATCTGTCAAATAGCATGCTCTCAATTCCCATACCTTTTTTAGAAATGAGCCACCATAGTACAACAAAGAACAATAAAATGTAAGAATAGCTTTGGAAGTGAAAAATTATAAGAAATCTCTAAAAATGGCTAGTCCAAGTTAAAGATAACCAGAATAATTCTAGTCTTGACCTAACACCACGGGTCCTGTCAAAGGAGCATAGTCCAATTTGGGAGCAAACCTTTATAGGTTGTACCTATCAACACATTTTGAAAACCCAAATTAAATAATTGAAGTTGATGCACACTGAGCCAATAATGTTGAGCCATTTGAACTATGAGAAGGTAAAATATTTTTGCTGAATCTGATAAGAGAAATAGATATTCAAAACCAAATAAAGGATGTTCTTACCTCAGCCAAAAGTATATCCATAATGTTTTTCCCGAATGGGTTCCAGCACACAAAGAGCATATTCATCAGTGCCTGAAGTGTCCCAAATCTCTCAAAACCTTGAAACCCTCGAACCTTAGAATTCCCTCCGATTTTGGGTTAAATCCCAATTTGGGTTGGTCTTTGAATCACCCAATTTTGAAGCGAAGAACATACACGGAATTGAGGGAAACAAAACCTAGATTTTGAAGTGGGTGATGGGATTGGAGATCAATGTGTGAAGGATAGGTCTATGTTAAAGGGAACGGGGAATAACGTGGAGGTTCAGCAGGGCGTATTTTAGTGGAGAAAGGGAGATGTTGGTGTTCGGTGGTGGAGGAACACATGGTAGGGTTCATTCTATTGTGGGAAGAAGATGGTGTGGGAAAGCGTTTTGTTCATTTGATTCAGATCCCAACCCAAGAAGAAGTGAAAACATAGCAAAGGAAAACAAAGAAAAGCGTACTCCTCCTATTTGACTAGGTTTGTGACACTGATAAAATAATAAAATGAAATGAAAATTTTAAAAAGTTAAAAATGTAGTTTTTAAAAATTTTGCCCAAAAACAACTTTTTTATTTTAGTGGGAAAAGTGGGCGGGAAACATAAAAATAGAGGGAAAAATATTGGCTATTTTACTGGGTTTTATCGAGAAAACATAGTTTTTAATAGAAAATTTTAGCCATTTTATACAACCTTTTATTTATATATATATATATATATAAATGTGGTAAAATTTAATTTAAGGGTTAAAATATAAGGACATCTCTGACGGGACAACATTTTGGTGTAAAGCACCAAAATAGTTTCTAATACACCATCTTCTCTTGCATTTGGTTTAAAATTTCATTGTTCTTCATTTTTTTTTTTTTTTTCACTTTGATCCTACAAATATATATTCCCTGTCCGGGTCTCAATTTTTTATTTTTTTTTTATTATTGAAATTAATCTCTATATTATTAACATAATTATATTTTTAATTTGATAAAATTAACATTTTATTTATTTCCCAAAAAAAAAAATCATCATAAGTTAAATTATTAATCTTATTGTGACACGTAATGTTGATTTGTTTGCATGTCCATGACGAGGATGAAATTGAGCTTTCTTACGACCCAATTTCATTTTTCTTTTTCCTTTTTGAAATGAAAATTAGGCCCGATGATGCTTTTTGAGCCTGGTAATTGTGCTTTTGATAGAAAACCTGAGTCAATTGAAAAAAATAATTTTTTTAGATATATGTACACATTTATTCCTTAGAATATATTAATCAAGTCATATTAGTCTATTATTACTAAAAAGCCAAAGCCCAATAAACCCCCTTAGCAGAAGTAGGATGAGTTGCCGGGTTTGGGTGAGATGAAATCTCTATTTGACGTTTCTTTACTTCACGCCGTGGCCATTGTCATTTGTTGATAAGAAGTCGGGTTTGGTATTTGATGTTTCTTTACTTCATGCCGTGGCTATTGTCATTTCTTGATAAGAAGACTTTGTAGTTTTTTTTTTTTTTTCACATGCTAATAGTTTTTAGGACTCCCTTGACCGTATTCTATCCTTATCAACTAAATTAGTACCGGTTGACATAAGTATGTAGTTTATTTAATATTTTCTAATGTATTATTAAGTTAAAAAACAAAAATTTATGACCACCAATTCGTCTGGTTTATTTTTATGACTCCACATAATTTTTTCTTAAAATTTTCAATTTTTTTTAATATATATTAGCAAACTTATTTAACGATTAACCTAATTCACATCAAACTAAATTAGAATGGATCCAAGCTAAGCAATCAATTAGTCATTTAGCGAAGTGATCCATCTTTTATATATATATAAATGGATGTTAAATTAAACGCTAAAATTGTAAAATCAATTATTCCCGCCTTAAAAAAATAAAAAAAATTATAAAATTATAAAATCAATGAGTCCCACATTAGAAGTGTATTAGTCTTACTTCATTACTTTTTTTTTTATATCTAAGATACTTATTTGGTAATCATTTATATTAAAACTTTTTTATGAATATATTAATTTTATGGTATGTCTATTAAATTGGGGTTTGCTTACGATTTCCTTTCCATCTTCAATATCGTAAAAGTTATTTTATTGTTATTTGATATACCGTAAATAAAATCGTAAAAGTTATTTTATTGTTATTTGATATACTGTAAATAAAATAAAATCTCAAATGCTTGGAGATTTAGTGTGTATGGAATTAGTGTTTAAGTGATTTATTTTAATTACTCATTAGAAAAAAAAAACAAAAATAAAAATCTTGATAATCATTTCTGTAGAGGATTAAAGGAAGTAGTAAATGCGAGTGATGATCCAAAAATCTCCCTTCCAATTCTATTGTTGGCCTTGCACTTTGTTCCTGGTGGTTTCAAAACGACATGATATAAAGAGACCACGTGATAAATAAATGGATCACATGTGGGAAGTATGTTGGTAGTGTGTATTAGTTGTGTTTCTTTCAATAATACCAAAATATTGATTCTTGCCAAAATAAATCTTAAAAGGGTCAAGGGAGGCTAAAATGAGAAGTCAGGCCTTTATAAGCAAATAAACTATAATTAAAGCCCTTGAATATAATCCCCTCAAACACACTTTCTGAACCATAAAGCATTTCCCAAACATTTAATAAAATATATGTATATTTTATTACGTCTAAACCATTTAGGGACCTTTATATATCTTATACACTCTCTGAAGCATTTTGGGGTATTTTCTTAAAGCCTTTCACATCTTCCAAAAGGCCCTTAGTGATAACGTTGTGAGTAAGACAAATAAAGCCTATAAATAGGGATCATCCCTGCTCTAAAAAGGGGACAGAAAAAAGAAAGTCATATCTTTTTCTCTCTCTAAAACTCATTTGTCCACCTATTTTTCTCAGTGTTCAATAGTAGTTCTTGCTTCATACCTCGCAACCCCACATCCCTATCTCTCTATAAAATCCCCTCTATATATAGTTATCTACCACAGCCTCCTTTCCCTTTCTTCTCTCCCTACATCCCACGGCCCATCCCTCTTCATTAGCCAAACCATTCCTGTCTTGGAGAAGTCATATTCACCCAAAACTTGCCCCACGTATACCCACCAAAAAGTCAATATTATATCCATCTTCCTCCTTTTTCCTATTAAAAGTCACGAGTACACCTCTAAAGTTTCTCTTCATATAAATACCCATACGTATTATATACATATATATATATATACATACATATACGTAAGTATATACATACATATATTACTACATTTACACGACTTTATATTACAAGTACGATAGTACAATGGGATGATTTGATATTTCATACTACAGTACAATAGTACAATGGGACGATTTGATATTATGATACTACAGTACGAAAGTACAATGGGATGATTTGATATTTCATATTACAGTACGATAGTACAACAAGATAATTCATTATATTACAATACGATATATGCTATAGTAGAACGACTTATCAGTTTATTACAATGCTTATCCGGGATCTGATTAAGCATCTAATTTTAGACCTCTAACCCCCTACTTAATCTTTTTAACGATATTATTTTGGCAAGAATTGGAGCTTTCTACCACTCCACCCTACTGATATATATATATATATCCTAATCTATCGTGACAGTTATCTTTCAAGTCATGTCTGTTGCAGGTTCGGAGATCTTCAGACAAGCCAAGTCAGCAACTCCCCTACAACACTGAGGGACTGCTGGCGTGTCACTAAGGGCCCGCAA
>WUAT03319674.1:0-10700 GCA_010015005.3 Ulmus americana | reverse complement strand
TTGGTACAGTTCAATAGTAGAGGGGTGACATCGGGACTTTGGCCATAGTTTATGGGTGTCAAACATTTATGACCCTTTTATGTTTGACACTTTAGATTTTCTTTCCTTCTTATTTTTGAGGTTTGATGAATTTGATTAATTTCAATTTTTTATTCAGCCAAGTAAGAAGATTGCAGATGCTAAGCTTGCAAAAGATTTTCAAGCTGTCCTAAGAGAATTTCAGAAGGCTCAACGACTTGCAGCTGAGAGGGAAACAGCATATACTCCTTTTGTTCCCCAAGCAGTCCTTCCTTCCAGGTAAAACTTTTAACAATATAATTCTTGTGTATTGTTTCTGTTCAAAATATAGTAACTTTGAAGCACAGTCTGATTGTACAAATCCAAATAGAACACCCTGACTTGTGTCTTGAGGATCGCTTTGCAGCCACTGGTTATATTTGCTCATCTAGAAGTTCCTAGTGCTTTGTTCTTCTTCTCTTTTTACTTATGTGAACATTTTCAATGTTTAATGCAGCTACACTGCTGGTGAGCTGGATATAAGCTCTGATAAGAGTCAAGAACAGCGTGCTTTTCTTGTCGAGTCTAGGAGGTGAGTCTTGTATTGCTTTTAAATGTTATTGTTTACTCTGTTACAGTTTGGGATCATTTTTAAAGATTTTGTTTTGAACATTTTCTTTCAGTAAAGTTTAGAACTTTGTTATTATGGTTGACTATCTTTTAGCTTATGCTATTATGGAGATAGGAGAGAAGAGAAGATATGGTTTAGCTTTAGGCAGTGGAAAGATGGTGTCTGTTGGGTCTCTTATGTTCATCTGCCATGGTAGGAAATTGAGTAGAAAAAGATATTCCTTTTCTGTTCTCTAGAGTGGAAGGGAAGAAAAGAAAAAGAGGAAAAGATAGGTTCAAACTGTGGTTTAACATGTATAATATTGTTAAAATGCATTTGCAATGGTATCCTGATCTGGAAAGCACTAATCACTATTAGACACCGTTGAACCTAACTAGAGATTTCTTGAGAATCAATGTCTTTTTGGATGCTTTGTGTCACCAAACTCGGTTTTAGGAAGTCAGTTCTTTTTTTGTTAACATTGGACTACAGGACTTCTGAAGAGTAGAAAACCAAACTGAAAATATCCAAATACCTTTCTTGTTAGTAAATGTGATTTTTCTCAATCTTTTGGGCCCACTCAAGGATGACAAACAATTTGTGTGTTTGAATATAGTTTATTTGTTTGTGATGCAGACAGGAGGTTTTGCTGTTGGATAATGAAATAACCTTTAATGAGGCTATAATTGACGAAAGAGAACAGGGGATACAAGAAATTCAGAATCAAATTGGGGAAGTTAATGAAATTTTTAAAGATCTTGCTGTTCTAGTCCATGAGCAAGGAACCATGATTGGTTAGTGATTGTAGATTAATCTCTTGGTGTTGCTATTATTTCTCCGGATTGTTTTTCTTTTTTCTTATGTCCATTCTGTCCTCTGGCAGATGACATCGGTTCGAATATTGAGGGTGCTCAGGCTGCGACCGGGCAGGCAAAGACTCAACTTGTGAAGGCTGCAAAGACCCAAAGATCAAATTCATCTCTGGTAATTTACACTGAATCTATATACATGTTTTTTTTGGGAGCATGTCTACATGTCTCTGTGTATATGAATCAAGGCTTTTCTTTAAGTTGGACTAGAGTCTTTACAATTTGCATAAAATATTTTCCCTCCCTTGATTCTCTTTAAATCTGAAGTTAACGACTTCACATCATCTGATGCAGACCTGTTTACTTTTGGTGATCTTTGGGATCGTGCTTCTCATCGTAATTATCGTACTCGCCGCGTAAGATTTCTTCCTGATGAAATCATATGGCAAATCAAAATCTACAGAGCCACAAGACTAATCTGTCTGACGTGTCGTCTCTTTGAGCATGCTTGACTGGATTGTGCAACTTCTACCCCAAGTTAGTATATAGTGTGGTTGTACCTTCTGCAATGGCGGATTTTGTTGGGTGGAGTGTCTTTTTCTGTAAGTTTGGTGTTTCTGGGTTTTCCATGGTGTGTGGTGTTATGGGCTTGTTTATGTAATTGGTGGTTTACTTTTGGTAAGCTAATAAAATTCATAATTCTTTGGGTTTTTTTAATTGGCAATGTGTGGTTTTTCCTTGTCCTATTAGGACTACCCCGTCATATTGTCATCGGGTTTTTTTTCTTACGCTAAATAGTGGATCATAAACATTGTGGCCTCAGGATTTGAACTGAAATTTTATGGTGCTTACCCTTTTGATCCAGCAAATTAAATTCTAAAAATTTGAACTAGAACTTGATTTATATTTTATGTAAGTTATTGAAATTTGGGTTTAAATGAATGAGGAACTGGAATCATGATACTTCAATGATTTAAATTAACTTTTAAACTCAAATTACGTAAGCTTAACAGTAGAATTTGACTTGCCAAATGTTGAAATTCAAAATCAAGATACAGGTCTTAAATTATTTAAATTAATTCTAAAAGTTCTATTCCTTTCAAAAATTGAAAGAGCAAGAATTATGAAATAGGTATCCCAAGTAACATTCTAAATAGCCAATAAATTGTATAAATTAATAAATCAAGATTGTTTCAAACTTTTGCTCCTATTGGTGCGTGAACTAAAGATGGATGCTAAAACAATTAGAAGAGTTGCTAAAAATGCCGAAACAAAAGTGAAAACATATACAACTCCAGCATGTGCCTTAATCCCAGCAGGAATGTTCCAAATAATTGGACCATTTTCAAATTTGGCATAATCAGTTGCTATCATATCTATGCAGCTTCCATTCTGTGACTTTCCTCGTACGTTACAGCGCAAGAACAAATCAGGTGCTCCAAATCTGACTTGCCAATATCCACTTTCATTTAGTGGCTGCAACCAGAAAATCAAATGTAGTCAATTAAACAAATAAAGGGCATTGCTATTTCTTTGAAGCCATTAGGTTTTATTTTTCCATAACAATCCTTTCACTTTTATTTTTTCACAAATGGTTCCTAAATTTGCTATATTTTAGCACCACAAGTACAATCTATGTTGTGGCAAAATCATCCCTGAACTTTTAATTTCTTTGGCAAATTTGGTTCCTTGGTGGCTTTTAGCGCGGACCTGCTTGCAAGACATGAGACAGACTAATCCAAGACATGAGACAGATTATTGAGGCTACTAAGTTGGACTAAACCCAAGAAACAACTAGTTTAGGGACCATATAAACCAAAATGGAAGTTAAAGTAAATCAGATCTACTATTGTCTAAGGCAAACCTTGCAGGGTACTTTTTTTGTGTGTGTGTGTGTATATATAGAAATTCTCCATCCTCACATTACTTGTGAACTTGAAGTTCAAAACTGAGTTTCAGGAAACTAGGTAGGTTCTATGGACAAGTTTTTGATAACAAAACTAGTTATTGTGTACTTCATATTCATATCCATATCCAATGGCCATATATGACTTAGAAAACCACATGTAGAAACTTGACTTAAAGACACGGGACTCTGGATAAAATTTAAGTTGCCTTTTCACATACCGCATATCTTGCGTGTAAAGGAAGCTTCACCTTGATGTTGATCTCATTATTCTGCTTTAAGGTATTGAGATCAACATCCATGTGAACCTCAACAGCAGAACGATTGGAAAGGAACAAAGGCAATTCCAAATTTGTATCTCCAAACACAGCAATGTCACTAAAAACTGCAACAAAACAGATCAACCCAATGAATGATCAAGAATGCCAGTGCAATATCACTGGATAAGAAGAGTAGTTCTTCATGTTCATAGCAATCAAGGAAAGCACAATTACCCCCACGCTGAAGGAGATGTTGAAGCTCAAACGGGTCAGCAAAGACCCCAGAAGGAAGCCTCTCAACAAGGATTACTTCACAATTATGATTAGAAAGCTCAGATAGCGATTTTTGTTGGATGCTAAGTCTAACAGATGAGGAGAGATGACGATGAGAACCTTCGCCAATCAGTTCACGCTTCAAATCTGACAGCTTTGGCTCAAGATTTAGATAATTTGGCTGAACCTTACACATGCGGAAACTAAGTTCTCGTGCCACAAAATTATAGTAATCTGAATCCTCCAGACTTTCATGTTTTTCATAGTATGATTTCATAATATACTTGCCGGAATCAATATTTGGATCAGATGCTCCCACCTGAAGATAAATGGTAAAAATGCAACTAAGTTCACTTCACAGAAAACAAATTCTGATAAGAGTTGAAGATGATCCTTTTTAACTAGGATGTAAACGGAAGGAAACGAGATAAAAGATAGTTGAAAATTTATACAATGGTAAGTAAAGGTAATATAAGGCAAGGATAAAAATATCAAGGGAAGGAACACAATCAAACAAAATGAGTTATAATATCATCAATAATCTACTAAACTTAATGAAATTATTGAGGAAAGAACAAAGGCAATTGAACATCCATTGAGGTTACATTACCATTGATAATATATCATCCTATTGCATAAAATTCAAAATCACACAATACAATACAGGTCAACACACAACGTCAAACTAGGCCTAAAGAACAAGAAGCCAAGATCTAAAAAAAGGGTTCTAACTACTAGAGGAAGAATAATAAAGAGCTGAAGATCATTTAAACAATGGAAGTTCAAGAACAATAGCAGAAAATTATCTAATACTAAGAGGGGAAAAAAAAAATCCCTTAAGCAAGAAACAAAAATATAAGAGAAGCACTGACCTTGCTCAAAATTGATGAAGAATCTATGCAAAAACTAACCCCAGAGAAGAATATCAACAACACTCCAGCCAACAAACAAATGTACAGATGAACTTGTCTCTTAATTTCCACATAGCAAGAAACTGAAACAGCACCAAAATTTATTTTCCTTTAATTTTAATTTCAAAATGTTACAACTCTAGATTTCAATGATAGATTTCTGGGTCTGTTTGAAAAATTCCAAAAAAGAAAAAAGGAAGTAACTTTACCCGCCATAGCTGGCTCCTCAGGCAGATCTTCCAAGCTCGTTCTGAATCCAAAAGGAGAAAGGGAGAAAAAATTGATTAACAGAAAGGGGTTGGTTTAAGATGTAATTAACTCAAAAATTGAGGCTAAATTACTAGTGGAGAGTTATAAGGGTAAATCTGTAAATTTGCTGCCTGTATATACTAGTGAGAAGAGAGGGCTTAGAAACAGAAAAGTAAGAAGTGAGAATTTCAAATGAATAGCTCATCGCCGGCCAATTCGTCGATATCGACGACCGCCATCGTCGGCGGCGGAGGAGGAAGTAGCGGAAACGCCGGCGTTTCCACCGACGACTTCTACTTTCCTACTGATCTCATCTCTATTCAGGATCGCAAAGACGAGGCTATGCTTGGTTAGCTTGATTACCACTCTCTTTTCCCTTGTTATTATTATTTTTTTGTTGTAAATTTCTTGTTTTTGCCCTATAATTTTGTTCGTATATGTGAATTTCAGCTGTAATTCTTAGTTCTAACAAGTTTTTTTTTTCATCTGGGTCATTATAATGTGGAATTATCTTAGTGGGTTTTTGTCATTTCGTGAAAAAATGCTATAAAAATGCGAGCTTGGTGGGTTACTGTTGGTTTTTGCTGGGTTTTGTTTTATACTTGTTAAAATGTTCTATTGTGGATTATAAACCTAATGTAATTCTAAACTAAATTTGATATTCTGATAACTCGTTTGTTCAAAATGTCCTGTGATATATATACATTGAGCCTAATTTATTTCATGTTTTCTTTTTATATTGGAAGGGGGTTTCGAGATTATATGAGTTTGGTAAATTGTTATTTTAGTTGCTTTGTTTTTTCTGTTTTTGTTTCTATTTTCCTTTTGCAGGTTGCAATTTTTTCTTCCTCTTGGTTCTAATTTGTGTAGTTTAAATTTATAGGCATGAAATGATGGAACTTTACTGTCTTTGTTAAAACTTAATGTATATTATATGTCATCGGTTCTGGTCATCAATTGTTTGAATCTGCATAGGATTTATTCTTTGCTTCTGAAACATAATAAATTCCAGAGCATTATGTCTTTTTTTCGAGTTTCTTGGATTCAAAAGTTTTTATTCATATGAAAAAGAGCTACTTTCTGTTCACAGTTATAAAAGCTGATCTAATGGCTGCACTTATCAAGGAGGTTAAATCCCTTGATGAAGATAGCTGGATGTTTGAAGGACCTCTTTCTCGCATCAACCTTGTATCAAGAAAAGGTTAGTTCCACTTGAGCAATAGCGTTATGTGTTATGCTCTTGTCAATCTGTAGACTTGTTCACTGTTGATTTTTGTGTTGGATCTAAAGTCCATAGTTTTTGCAACATTATGCTCTGTACAAGTCCTGTTGCGACACTAGCTTTGCATAATTTTTTGTTTACATGTGCTGCCTTATATAGTTGGTTTGATATTGTGGATCTCTGCTAACATACCACTTTCATTTAAGTTTAGATCGTCAAAACATCGCTCAAAGTTATGGTAGTTATTATAGCAGATAGGTGGAGCTGGCATGGATAAAAACTTTGATATTGGCTTATTTATGAAAATATTATCTGGAAAGTATTAGCTTTCTAGAATAAAACTGTTGAGATTATGTTGGCTCTCTTGGAGCAAGCCTTGATTATATACATCTGATATAAAACTGTAACTGGTATTTTTTACCCTGTACCTCTCTGGTCTTGAAAAACTGTAGTGTCATCGTTGTCTTGTTCTATTTTAGTATGTCTTCCTAGTTATTGAAGGATAAGTGAAACTTTGGGAATTTGTTTAACAAGTTTTCTTAGTCGTAAACCTATCACATGCTCTGGCTTTGGAAAGGTTTGATCAATTATTGAAAACATTACTAGTTTCAGTAAACAACATTAGAGCGTGAGCATGTGCACTTTATTTGGTTCTTTTTGGTAGAATTATGAGGACATCATGTGGCTGGCTGTAGAAGTGCCGTTGAACGAGTTCTCTGACTCTTTATATGACTTAGATGCTTAGATCAGAAAAACCATAATCCTCACTCCTCTCTTGCCTATATGAAAAAAATTCCACAAGAGTCCAGCCTCAAGAATTAGTATTTATAAGCCATGTTATTTGTATGTTGTGATTTCAAACTGGCCCTTTTCCTTTCAGGTGGTTTTCTCCAGAAGCAGACTGAGATTTCACATGTTAAGAGCTCATCCCCTCCAAAATGATTTTTGATCCTACAGCTCTGAAGGATCTTCTACTTAATGGCCTTTGCAATTGTGGTTAATATAGATGATGGGCAAGGAAGAAGTATAATGTTGAAACTTTGTAGTGTTGCTTTACTCAATGTTCAACTTTTTCCCAAGTTTTCCCTCTAAATTTGACATATGAGTGGTTGTATATAAACCAGTTTGACACATGCAATATTTGTGACCACTGCTCTTTAATAAAACACAAACTGTGTTGTTTTGTTGGTTTTATATATGTTTTCCACTATAGTAAAGTGTCTTTTGTGTTAAAATTGTACAATGAGAGTACTTTGAATTCGTTTTAACACTAAAAATAAGAGTTCTCCATAAAAAAATAAAAATTGAAATATTCAAAACAAAATAAGTGTAATTTTATCTTCAAATTATTTACACAATTAAAAATTTATTCAACTAAGGCTAATTATTTTTATTTACATTTTGTTTTTGTACTGTGTAAAAAAAGAAGAAGAAACAATAGTAATAAATAAATAAATAAACAAAACCCACGTTCAAGCATGCAACACATATCAGCAGCTGCCACAAGCTAAATTCACAAAGGGGTGTTGAAGAAGCTCATCAACCGTAGCTCTCCTCCGCCAATCCTTCTCAAGACACCTCCCCACAAAGCTTCGGAACTCCGGCGACGCCTTTTCCGGCAACTCCACCCTCTCTCCAAAGCATATCACACACATTAAACTTGTCCAGTCCAGTTTCTGCCCTGCCCCAATCAACGGAAACCTACCCATATAGCATTCCAAAACTACCACCCCAAGTGACCACACATCCCCGGCGAATCCCATGGACGTGCCGCCACCTCCCAACCTCTCCGGATCAAACCTTTCCGGGCTCATGTATGCCCAAGTGCCCATGTAAGATTCACATGAATCACATCGACCACAATCTCCTATTTCACTCACCCCAAAATCTGCTATTTTCACCTCTCTGTTGTTTAGAAGGAGATTAGCGGGCTTTATGTCCCTATGCACTATCTGCAACTGATGCAAATAATGCAGTCCCTTAAGGACACGTATGGCTATGTCAGAGATTTCGTATTCAGATAATCTCTGACGGGCTCGCAGCAAATCCTGCAGCGAGCCACTAGCCATATACTCCATGAGAAAGCACAAATCTCCGCTTCCATTACTGTCCATTCCACTATCGAAAACTCCATGACATCTTATGACATGGGGTGAATCAACAAGCTTAAGAATCTCCGCCTCACGGGCGGCTTGTTGCCATCGTAATCCCCCAGTGTTGTGGCTGAACCGGAGGACTTTCAAGGCATGGATTGATGAGCTACTCTTGTGACGAACTTTATAGACAGTGCCACCATTTCCGCGGCCAAGAACCGCCAGCTTCTCAAGCTCGGAGAGGCTTTGAATAACCGGAGAGTCAGGACTGGCCACCGGGGACAATCCCGGAGAATAGGTCGGCATTTGGAAGTCATTGTAAGAAGGTGGAGGTGATGGCGGCAGGGAGAGCCTTAGAGCTTTTTGGTGTCTTCTTTCTCTTACCAATGTCATAGTTCTTCACCAACACAAAATGAGATGCTTAGTGTCTCACTCTTTTTATATCTAAAAATAGCCAAATGGGGAGAAAAGGGTTGCAACCTTAGCGGATAGTTAGTGAGTTTGATCCAATTTTATTGGTTTAAACGTGGCAACTCTTGAACTTATATGAAGTTTTTTAAGTACACTTAAAAGGGTTTTTCACCAAACTTAAAGGGCAGGTGAGTTTTTGTGGTGTCCATCTCTGCTTCTAGATTGTAGTTTGTTTTAGGGTGAGTGTTTTTCTGATCCAACTCTCTCCTTTTTGTTATAATTTTCTAAAAAAGTGGACAATTGTGAGTAGATAGTACTATTTAGGTACTTTGGGGAAGTTTGGATTATGATATTTATTATATTTTAACAAATTAAAATAGAGTCGTGGTTTTATGAGGCTCACACAAAATATAAGATTTTCTAAACATACGATAACAAATGGATAGATATGATAATTTCAAACAAAATAAATAAATAAATTGATAAAATTAATTGTACTGGTGATTCCTGGAATCAAATCCTCTGTTTGATATGTAAATTTGGTCCCTAAAGTTGAAAATCAGAGACAAATCAGAAAAAGAAAGAGGAATGCTTAAAAAAGACTTCATTCGATATCATAGGAAACAATAAGGAATTTTGGCAACGAATCCAAAGAGGTTGTTAGGGATCACATGTAAATCCGAAAGGGAAGGCAAAGCCATATAACAATCAATTTTACCTTAACAAACAAAACCTTAAAATAACTAAAAAAAAGGTTATAGTCATAAGTTGTTATATCTTACATGCCAGTTCATGCAGTTCACTCCTATTCCTGCATCTGTTCAATCAATATGTTGCTATCCAATAAGAAAAAAGAAAAGAAAAGAAAAAGAAAAAGGGGAAAAATATCATAGGGTCACTAAATTTGAAAATATCATCATAAAGGGTTATTGTGTATGAAAAATGATCAAAATACTAATAACATTTTTAATAAAATAAAGGGTTAGTTTTTCTCCAAATCAATACCGATTTAATAAAATTAATTTCACTCAATTAAAAATTTAGTTTGTTGCCAACAAATATTTGAAGTTTAACGATAAAAATGACGCGATGATAATTTATGATGATATGTGATGACAACTTTTACTAGTGCATGTATCGATTACAAACGATTATTTAAATTGCTTTTTGTGACTATAGAAAGTAAGTTCTTTTATCTTTGCAATATAATATCATGTGTCGAAATTTAACAACAAATTAGTCAAATATTTTTATATTTATATACAATAGCCATAAGAAATATATATATATATATATATTAAGTTATATACACATTGCCATATTAATTGTTTCTCGGTTTAAATGTATTGTAAATTTTTTTTAGGGAAAGAAAAAGGAGTTATTAATGTGTAATATGTTAAATAAAATTAAAATATCACTTGTATCGTTATTAATACAGGTAGTAATTTGAGTCAAAGTATCGTGTCAAATTCGAATTAATTCATTTGACAATAATATTTTTTTAGGTCGGGTAAGGGTCAATTCATGTGACACAGAATTAACCCGTTTATATACTATATATAATTAAAATTATTAATTTATATTTAAAAATATTATTTGTTTTATATAAAGATAAATGGTTTTTATCTGTTTAATACCATGTAGTTTGCGTTTATCTCAAAAAGTACCCTTATTTTTTAATAATCCCAAAAAGTACTATCGAAGTTGGGTTTTAGACCATTTAGTACCCTGAGTTTGACTAAATTTTTAAAAATAACAAAATTTCCCTTATCCCAATACTTAGAATTTTTGCACCACAAGTCCCTTAACTTTTAAATATTAAGAATTTGATCTCGAAATTAAAAAATATATATTTTTTTATTCTTTTCTTTCTTTTTTATTTTTTTATTTTTGCCTTTTTTTTCTTTTTTGTTCTTTTCTTTTTTTCTTTCTTTTTTTTTTTGTTTTTTTCTTTTTTGT
>WUAT03319563.1:0-10700 GCA_010015005.3 Ulmus americana | reverse complement strand
AGAAAATAAAATAAAAGAATTACAAAAATAACTAAAACATATATTGGCCTTCATCTTGAATTCTCCTCTCGTATTCTTTTTTATGTCGTGCATAATTTCCAATAGATCTTTCTCATAAAATAATATTTTACAAAAGATCAAATTTTTAGAAAAAATAATTTTTCTCTTTAAAATTCGAATTAAGAATCTATTTTTGTACAGGTTCGGGCGAATGAACCTATACATCCAGGCGACTAGTCATGTGACACTACTAAAATAATGGTCTTTAATCACATTGAAATATCACATAATTAAAAAAATGTGACAAAATAAAACGAAAAAAAAAAAAGACGAGGTCGTATAATATATGGGGGGGATCTTAAAAACTTGATTAACTTAAACACATGTTGACAAATAATAACACACACCACACACTCATACTTTAGTCACATAGCTCGAGCCATTGAGAAGCAGAGAGTTTGAGCGAGCGACTGAAGGAGATGGCCACCATTGGCGCTGACGACCGCCATCTACCTTCTCCGACGAAGACCGCCATCTACCATTGCCATAGATAGTTAGCTTCACCAAAGCCTTGGTCGACAACAGATTGAGCCTTGAGGTTAGGGCTATGATTTTCTGTGAATTTCTGAATCTTTTCTTTGTTTTTATTTTGATTTTTTTTTTTTCACTGGATTTCTTTGGAATTTTTCCTTCCTTCTCTGATTGAGAATTAGGGCTTGCATTTTTGGGTGAGGTTAGGGTTTTTTTTAGGGCGAGATTAGGGTTTTCTTAGGGCTAGATTAGGGTTGATTATATGTTATTGAGAGATTTGATATGTCCAGTAATTTCGTGTTTAGCTTTTGGTATAGGGAGGTATAAATTCTTGGGATTGGGTGCCATTTTGTTGCTCGTGCTTTGGTCAATGTTCATTGGTATCGTCACTCTCCATTGGTCCGCCAGAAATCTCAATTGGCTATACGCCAACGTCAATACCTCAATTCACAACGATCTCGATGTCCTTGTTACTCCCTTTTTTTGTGTTATTGGAGTTGGATCTTGGCTTTATGTTTTGGAATCTCTTTTTTGATTTGGGTTTTTTTGGTTAGGAAATGGAGGAGAGGGAGAAGGTAGTGAAGCACGTGTGGAATATGTACACAAATAGCTGTTAGATCAGAATACCCAGGTTCTGGCAAGAGGCCTTTGAGGCTGCTTACGAGGACTTAACTAGTGATGTGCTTGGTGTTAGGGAGGCTGCCATATCTGAGATTGCTAAAATGTATGTTTGTTCCATCCTAGCGGTTCAATCTACGGTTTGCTTCCCATTATCCTCTTTATTAAATTATGAAAAGGTTTGCTATTAGTATGTGTTATTGATGATGATTCTTGCCCTTGTTAGGTTGAATAAACATTATAAATCTATACAATGATGTAGTTTGCTCATTGATCTTAATTGGGTATTCTTCAATCTTACGGTGTATAGTTAGATGCATGATGTAACTTAATTTTGTAGCTTGAGGTTAGTGGTTTTTTTGTTGCAAAATTTTGTTTTGAATGTTTCTTTCTTGGCTGTGATTTGTTTATTTGCTTCGAGAAGTTGCTGTGGTATCTAGTTACCAGCTTAAAGCATACTTAAATTGTTGAGTTTTGACGTATAACTCAAACCTATTGATGTGTTGTGTATATATAGTTGGTTGACTTATGGATCAAAGCATCAGGGGGTTTAGTACAAGTGTCTACTGTTGAGAAAATTTAGTCTAAAGTGGTGTTTAATTTGTTTCTGTCACTTATTTAGAAAACCCTTATAGAATTAAAGACAGACGATATAAAGCAGCTTTGTAGAATATTTTAGGAAAAAAAAAGAGTTTCTTTTTTGGAATAATCAAACAACTAGTCATTTCTATGATTGAGATTTATATTGGATCTTAATCTTGATGTTATTTTCTATCATGGATTGTACTTAAATTTTTGAGTATTAAAGGCCACTATTTTCATATATTTGGCTTTCTAATTCTGAAATTAACATCAAACTGGACCATTTTACTACTTAGTTTTGTCATCTTTATCGTTTTGTTTGCAGAGAAGTATATGGACTAAAGGTGCAAATAGCTTATCAACGATTGGTGTAAGTTCTTGTGCTGGGGAAAGTTAGGTGTTTATGTAGCTGGGTACTATAGTTACAGGGTATGTTTTTTCTTCTTACAAAGTATTTACAAAACTTGTCAATGGAGAAAAAAAATACAAACCCTTATGATTGTGTCTCTTAATGATTTGGAGGTGAAAGCTCATATGACACCTATAATTAATTAATGATGTGAGATATGTTCGGATATAATTATGTGGAATATGCTTGGATTTGGATACGCAGATAGCTTGAGATCTTGAGAAAATCAAATAATTTGAAAATATATATATATATATATATATATATATATATATTTTGAGAAAACAAATAATTTGAAATATATATATATATATAATGCCATTGTTTAGAAGCATAAAAGACTTGAAAGAACATTTAAAAATAATAATTAAAAAAAAACTTAAAAGAAAGTAAAGGGCATTAAAGTAATTTTTTACTATACCTCCCTAGGAAGTCTTTAAAAACATCTTGTACCTAGACTAGTTGTGCCTTAAAGTACACAGTTGCTATTCTAGTTTTTGTCCAAGTGGTTCAAGATCAAAACATGTTTTCTCTGTTTTATGGTTTATTTTATTGTGATTGGAAGCTAATTTTATTAGTTATCTATGTTTCCCAAACAAACCTTAGATTTTATAGCCGGCCTTTTTGTTAATAAGACTCCCAGTTTTGTTCTCTCTTCAATCTTCAAATGCTGCTAGTTCTTCATTTGTTCTTGATGGTTTTATCAAGTTTCTTGGAGTTTTAGGAAATGAGTTTTATTAGTAGCTTCTTGGGGGTTCTTGGTTTTGGAATTGGAGTTCCTCTTGGACTCTTGGTGGGGTTCTTCTTGTTCATTTACTCAAAGCCTAGAGAAGTACAGGTATTTATATAAATGTATCTATTATATGTATTTCATAATTTATGGTTGTTTGGGTCATTGTTTTTGACTAGTGAGAATTTTATGTAACCCAAGAATGTGATTGAAATTGTAAACTGGGTGATTTTTTTTGCTACTAGGAAATCGAATTCTGGGAAGTTTGAATTGGGTTGACATGAGTTGTGTTCAAGAACATGAAATTTAGCTGTTCTTTAATCATTTTGTTTGTTTGGTAATTTGATATTTGTTTTGCTGTGACCTGTATTTAATCAATATAGAGAAAAATCTCTACATGTTTCCTAAGCTTTTAATTAGACACAACTTAGTCTTAAATCCCCTTAAAGTTTGAATTGTATTTAGAAAGACACTAGTGGTTTGTATATATATCTTGATGAATTATAATGAATTGATTAGTTTTTCTATTTTTTTCTTCAAGTTCTGAACATGATTAGTTGGTTTAGAATCTAAATGCTTCTAATCCTACAAATTGATCTTAATTTAATTCTTTTTTTAGAATGAGATCTTAATCTAATTCAATGTGTAATGATCAAATTTAACTTTTATGCCAGAAAAAAAAAAAGATTAAGATAAAAGTTTTAAGTCTGTTATGGCTCCAAAAATGCAAGACCCAAAAACTAGGCCCCTTTACGAATTAGATACATCTGCCTTGCTAGATATTATGCCTGAAATCCCATTGTGGGTGAAGAACCCTGATTACAATTGTGTTAGTATCTTTTTACAATCTTCCGGAAATGATTTTCACTTGTAGTTCTTACTGAGTTTCTACAATTTGTGTTTGTGTTTGACTGTGGATTATATTCATAATGGTATAGGTAGACTGGTTAAATAAAGTTGTCTCTAAGATGTGGCCTTACCTTGATAAGATGATTTTAAAGTTCATGTTAATTATTTGTATCGCTTTTTATACATTGTAACTCTGTTTTTTGGTAGTTTACTAGATGATTGAAGCAATAATCGAATGTTATTTTGTCAATTCACTTTTCTCTTCTACCCCTAATGAAGTTGTGGAATCTTTGCCTATCAAGTTGTATACCAAGTGGCAAAAGCATCAAAATGAGGATGCAGCACAATGAGTATCCAATTTTATTTACAGTTTAGCATTCATTTGAGTTAGTTTCAATATAGTAGGTAGTTAAATTGTTAGTTGATGTACAAGTATTCACCTACCTTGTATTTTGCATCAATTTCTGTTTAACTCCAGTGTCCAGTGATTCTGTTGACATTTTGATTTTTGAGTTTTGAGTTAAAAGATTGATATGAAGGTTTTGGCTTATATCCTGGAATTGCTTGATTTATAGAGATTACAGGTAAATATATATTGTTTCTGTTTGATGATATTTGTTTTAAATATAGAAAGAGATTGTGATAATTTGTGGGACACTTTATGAGTATTTGAAAATTAATTTGAAACATGAAGGATCTAGGATGTAAATGATTAATCTATTTATAGTTGTTATTTTAACCTTTCCAGTTGCATAATTGTGTACCATCAAACTGTATACCACAATTGTGACAATATTTCATGTTATTTTCAATCATTTTGCAATTTTATCATGTTATTTCCTTGTGACAATATATCCTGGTATTTTTAGGTTTCAAGATCGATATGAGAAGCAAAATTTTGTGCAGTCTGCACTGAGAAATTTTCGGTTACTTATGAACTTTTCTGTAGAACTCAATTGTTACAATATAATTTTCCGTAGAACTTAATTGTTTTAATATAGAATCTTGCTTTGGTGACAGTGTATTCATACTTTGATATTTGTGGATTTGAGAACCTTTATATGTGTAATTAAATACTTTACTTATATTTGGTTTTATGCTATTTTTAAGAATTACTTTTAAATTGCACAATCTAATATGAAAATATGACAATTTTGGTTGCAATACTATGTATGTGACGTGTATTTGAAAAATGCGATAAAATAAAACGACATGACATTGTAAAAAAAAGCTCATCAAAAATATAAAATCAAAATTTAAAAATGCGATATAAACTTTGGTTTACCACATTTTTTAAATAGTTATCATTTTTTTAAAATGTAATCACAAAAACATAAATGTGATTAGTATTTTAAAACATGACATAATAAAATTGTTATTCAAAAGTTAAGCTAAGACTTAATAAACACAATAAGAAATGTTTTTACAACAGTTTGACATCACAATTAAAAACTATGGTAAAAAACTAAAGACTTTTAATCGCATTGGCTAATACAGGGTTTGTAAAACCCTGCCATATATTTTTATAGGATTTTTCACGTGTGATTGAAGGCCATTATTCTAGTAGTGCGAAATCAAAAACCCGAGTTCTCTGTCAACTTCCGGGTGCCCAATACACTTGGCCTACTAGGTGATCGGATGTTACGGGAAATAGAATACCCATATCTTTTTTTGACGTTTCAGACCCAATTTTTTACACCAATAGGGTTCCAAAAAAAAATCTAGAAACTCAAGAATATGTAATATTATGGAAACCCATGATTCCTAGAATCAATATTTCATAATTATCCCCCAAAACAAAATCAAACATCCAATCCAAAACCTTTAAAGAAAATCAAAATAATTTTTCCACACATTGAAAATTTCTTGATTATCTCCATAGTCTCATCTTAGATCTCCATCTCCATAGAAAATTACAAAAAAATTCAAATTAAAGCAATTAAATCTATGTGGTGATGAGAAACCACATCCTATTACATGAAAAACTTAAATACATCATTCTAATCCTCTAAGCAAGCATGACTGGAAAAACTAAAAATTATAATTGTTCGTGACTAAAATATCACAAACAATAAATTCTTCTTTAATTGGAACTCAAATGGATTGAACAAAAAATTTCTCAAGAACAATCGAGAATAATAGGAAACAAGAGAAAATACAACTCAGATTGGTTTCTCAGTCTCTCTCTAAAATTTTCACAAGAAATGTTCTAAATGAAAAATTACAAAGAGAATCTAATATTTATAATACAACTGTACCGACTTCAGTCCTTCAAAATCTCATCATTTGAACAACGCCCTTCGCGAGTATCCTTCGTAAAGGCCCTTCGCGAGGATCCTCTGCAAGAGCCCTTCACAAGGATCCTTCACAAGGACTCTTCATGAGGGTCCTTTGCAAGGGTCCTCCAAAAAGATCCTTCGTAAATAGCTTTTCTGAGAGTACGAAGCTTTCAGCCCAAATATCTTTAAAAGCCTTTCGAAATTACTTTTATACCCTCCAAATCTCTGTGCCACATCATCCGTCCTAATTCTCCCATCCACTCCCCCTTTTTATTTTACAATTTATGAATAAAAATTGAAAATAAAACAAAACAGACTTTTTGAATTTCGACAGCTGCCACACGTCTCCCGTTGATAAGCTCGTACATCTGCCCTTGTCACTTTTGTAGTGCACACATCCCGAACTTTGTGTAAATCGAGAAAACCCTCTTTTTCAAAACTTCGTCGTCTTCCTAATTTTCATTTTTTCCCAACTTTTTCCCCTAAAAACTTTGGCTTCTCACTTCTTTCCCTCAAGTAATCCTTCAATCCCTTATGTTGTTTTCCTCCTCAAACTTAAATTTGACTATGGCATCATCATCCATTCCTTTGCACCCTTCCATTGTTCGGATTCATGAAGAGAGTGAGATCGCAAAATATTGTTACCTGGAGATTCTTCTTGAAAAATATCAAGGCTGGGAAGAAACTCCAACAATCCTTCCCCCTAGCACTCTAGTTGTGACAAAGCAACATCTTCAAAATATTCGTTTCCCTCTCTATCCCTTTTATCACTACATTTTCTCCATTTATGACCTTTATTTTCTCCAAATGTCCCCAAATTTCCTGTGCTTAGTTACTAGGTTCCTTTTTCTATCCTTAATCAAAGATCCGAGACTAACTATCAAAGATTTTATATTTTGCTTCCATAGAGGAAGGTTTGGTGGTGTGTAGAAGCTTCAATGCTACCATTTTACTCCCAGGAAAGGCTAGGGTTGGTTTACCGAACTCTTGAATAAGGATGTTGAGCCCAAGGTTTTTTACATGCTCTCTAGAAAATAGGCTTTTCCCATGATAGATCAGGAGATTTTTTCTTTGCGCAGGGGCTACAATATAGGTAAATAATTGGTAGTCCTTCAAATTTTGCTCAATTAGATCCATTGTAGTCTTATCTGATATAATCTGTCTCTCACATAGTTCTGACTGGTATTGACCTTCTTCTTCCCCCTATTCCTTCTCTCGCTAAGGATTTCATCAAACATTTTATGGATGCTTGCAGTTCCTAACAAACATACCACTAAACATATTACGAGGGTCATTAATTCTCTTCTGTTGGGCATCCTAGCTCGTTGCTCACCATTTGCTTCCCCTTTAGGCATAGGGAATCTAATTCCCTTTATGCCACATAGTATAGAGCTCAACAGGAAGTTCCCACAGACTGTTGAGCTCCTAAAAAAGCCTTCCAACTTGACCGATGACTTACGAAGCCTCAAAAGGAAGAACTGATCGGTTCGCTTAGTCTTCCTAGAATTCTAGAAGGAGAGTTCAGCGAAGCTACGAACCTTATAGGGGATCTTTAGATGTCTTCCTCCGCTGAACACAAAGGGCACTTCTAAACCTTTAGATGAAACTTGGAAGGAAATAGAGGAAAGAGGAAGGGATGTTTTGAAATTTAAGAGCTTAGCTAGCAAGGCTCGGGAGATAGTCCAGAGTCTCGAAAAGAAATCCCCCCTATAAACCCCATCCTTTGAAAGTTTCCAAAGATCCAAAGGAAGCAACGACTCCTTCTTCTGAACTCCCCCTGAAGAAGAAGCTTAAGCAAGGTGATTCCAATTACCTTCCCCTTGGTAAATTACTATTTCCTTCCAGTCTTTGGATTGAGCCAGTTTCCTTTGCTAATCCTTCTTGTTTTCCAGATGCTTCTGATGAGGATCGAATCACTATTTCTAAACTGATTATGACTCCTCAAACTCCCCCGATAGTAACTGTTGGTACTTCGGTAAGTCTACTCTGAACCTTCTTATGAAACTCCTATTTTCCTTCGCTTATTTTGTGATTGCCTTTGTGTTTCAATTCCCAGGGGAAAACTTCCAGCCAATCCCCCGGGGATCAATCTCCTACTCAAATGCTTGTTGATGGATATAATATCCCTACCCAGAAGTCGTTGTGCTTCAGAAGACTCATTTGCACACCTCTGATCCTCTTAAAAGCATCGCCCTTCTCCTTTGGTCTTCTGTAGAGGAGCTTAAAAAGTTCTCTCAATCTTCTACTGTGAAGGAAGAGGAAAAGAACTTCCAAATCTAGGAGCTCTCATCTGGATTGGGAAAAGAGAAAGAGAAGGCTCAAAACTAAGCCAAGAAGTATAATGAAGCTGCTATGCAGCATAATCATCAATTGGCTCAAGTCAAGGCTTTATAAGCGGAGAATGAGAGTTTAATTAAAGCAAAATCTGAATTGACGAAGGTAAACCCTTTTCTAAATTCTTCTTATTTTGAGAATTTGATATTCTTCTATATGGCTTAACATAACTTAAACTTACAGGGGCTGGATGCAGAGAAGGCTGAACTCTCGAAGGTGAAATTGGAAAAATAGCAGGCCATGGAGGTGAGCCAACTCTTGAAAGCAGAGATAAACAAGGCTAAGCTTTAAGAGAAGGAGAAATGCCTTTATGGTCTTACGTAGAGTCATGCAAGGTTTAGCCATTTGAACGAGGTTTCCAACTACGAAGCTATTCATCTTGGTTGGGAGCAGGCTCTACTTGATCCTTTGGCTTGCAATTTTTCTGGCCCCAAAACATTTGATGCCATGAATCAAGTGGAGAGTAATAATTATGACCTGGACTACTATGTGATGAAGGATAATCTTAAGATCGATTTTGCTGAGGAGCTTGATGAGGAGATTGAGACTTGAGGAGAAGGATCTCAAGCTTCCAAGTCTAACCAACCTAATCATTTGGCCAGGGATCAGGTTGAGTCAAAGTTGCACGTTGCTTTAGGCGCAAATCATTCGGAGCTTGAGGGATGTTTGAATGTTCCTTTTGGTGCCATTTCGTCTGGCAGCTTTGATGACAATGTGGTGATTGAATTCACTCCTCTCTTCAGGACTCTCCTGTTGTTCCCAATCTCGATTTCTTGGATCAAACTGGAACTCAGTCACAACTTTCTCTTCCAGGCACTGCTTCTAGTTCGGCTGGTCCTTCGAAACAAGGTTAGCCATCAGATCCCAAATCCAAACAGACCTTGTAATTCTTCATTGTAACCATTTGCCATGACAATGTATAATTTGACATATTGAATCAAAATGTCGATTTTTTTTTTTAAATTCACTTGTGTTTCGCACAATAATATATTTTGCTATTTTATCCTTTATAGTTGTCTCTCACAAATCTCGTTGGATCAAAATTTTCGATCGTCTACTCAGGCTATATGATCCTGACTTTAAACCTCTTCCTCGTGAGTTTAGAGTTGAAAGAAAGAGATCAAGACCAACTTTTCCTTGGTTCTATCTAGTTCTTCCAAAGGATGAGGAACTATTATCCAAAATGCGAAGGTCAACAAGATTAGCATATTAATTCCTCTCTACGTGTAGAAGCTACTGCTATACCGGAGGACTAGGTTGTGAAGACTTCTGGGGATCTGATCTTTGCCGGTACAGATACTTATGGCTTTCACCTCAAAATTTCTTTGGTTTTTTTTTTACTTAGAAGATTTAGTTAACCATTTACTTGTAGAATTCATCCCAGCTTCCTCCCCTCCTTCTTTTTATAGACATTTCTACCCGGAACATGGACCTTTGGAGTACGAACTTTCACCCTCTCCCTCGATGGATTTATTGTTCACTCTAAATAGAAACCTAATAGATTCTCCCACATTTTTCATGCTTATGATCTAACCATCTCTAGAAAAAACTCATTTTTCCTTCTTCTCCCCATCTTATCATCCCCAATTTTATCCACACGACGAACCCGAAGAAATTGATCCTTCGTTGTGGAAAGCTCAGCTTGCAGAATATACACATCCCTGTGAAGAAGAAGAAATTGATTACATCTTTCCCTGGAGATTTGATCACAAGAGATCTACTTTGTCTGCAGAATCTGAGCGACTCTTCTGGTTGAAGCATTCTTTTAGAGATACTCCCGTTTTGTATCGAATGACGAAACAACCTTTATTATTAATTTCAAAGAACTAAAGATAACGCTTTGCATATTTTGTATCTACATTGTAAAAAAATATTTATTCATACATATTTATCCAAATATTTAATCTTCTAGTCTTCAATCTTTTGCAATCCCTTTCCATTTTCATCATTTCTATTCAGTGATGACTTCGCAGCTGTCAATTTTTCCAAGGATTTCATATCGTGCTTTCTAAAATAAGACTTTGCAATCTCTAAACTTAATAACATTCGCCACGTCAAAGCATATCTTATAAAGGACTTCATATCGAACCATTTTTTTGTAGAAAGACTTCGTCGTCTTTGATATCTGGATATTCCTATGCTATGGCACCCTTTAGGGAAAGGCTTCATTGCCATCAATCATTGAAGATATTAAGCATTTTCCAGAGGAAGACTCCATCGTCTCCAGTCTCTGAGTTCATATTATGTTAAGGCATCCTTCAGAGAAGGACTAATGTCACCAGTCTCTAAAGATATCATGCTGAAACATCATCCAGAGATGGACTTTGATGTCATTGATCTCCGGCTTCTTCTTATGCTACAGAATCCT
>WUAT03319452.1:0-10701 GCA_010015005.3 Ulmus americana | reverse complement strand
GTCATAAAAGCATATTTTTCCAAAATAAAAAAAACGTAAGGTATATTCAATCAAATCAAATTGACAAAAGGGATTGTCTCAAATTATTCTCTTCTCCTCGAAGAGGAGATATCACAGGAGTTTTTATTTATTTATTATTATTATTATGCGAGAAGAATTGCATTAGTAATATATGGATACCCCCTTGGTAGCAATACATCGAAAAATAATATTACAAATAAAATAAATAAGTAAATATCATTTAAAATAAATACAAAAAACACGTACATAATCGTTTGTCTACTCTCACATTTTCCCTTTATAAAAAATAACAGAAGGCACCCAATTAGCTCTGTAATTGTTCCATTGCAAAAGGTTTTATTACAACAAGTACATCATACAATTTCAAGGCAAGCAATAATATGAGGTCAATGAACTAATCTACAATATGTGTGCTTAAAGAGAGCAAAAACAAGCTACAAAAGTGGTCCAACTGGTTTGGTATATATCTGTGTGGTTTCATTTCATGTACTCAGCAAATCGGCGAACGCCACGTGGGTATGATACAGTGTGGGGAAGGGAAAGGGATTGCTCATGCCTTTGTTGGGGGATAAAATCAAGAAGAGGATCTCATGCTAGAATAAGTTGAACAAAAATTTCCAAAAACCATTAAATCTTCCTTCTCAAGGAGATGTACCTCTTTCAATCTAGTTGAGCAACTTGGTCACTAGGCTTTGAAACTTTCTCTACACGTCTTCTAGGTTAGAAGAAAGGGTAAGACTCTCAACTCGGTTAGCGAGTAAAAGGTGATGGCGCCAGCGCCTTTGCATGTTGACTCTCCATTTCAAGAGTCATTAAGGACTTCTGCCTTTGATACCTGTTCCTCTTTGCATAGAGTGCTGAAAGATGAACAAATTAATCTGAGATTTAGTTGCAGTGTAAGAAGAGAAACCCAAATAACTGCGTAGTATCTAATTCTGTAACCCCACGGAGGTAAAGATCATCCCAATATTTCTCATCTAGTAACTAAGATAGACTTCATATTGATGAAGGTAAGCACTGAAAAAAATTAGACATCAACTACAAATTTATGAGTAGAAAGCAAGTACAAACAAGAATCAACTTATCACTGCAACTGGGTAGCAATTTTATATTTCATAGAATGTTACCGAATGCAAATTCTATAATCAAATTCTAGGAAATGCTTCTCTTCTTATAGGAATATAATTGATCAGGATGTTAAAATTTGGTAGGGATATTAACATATCAAATGGGAGTTATAGGAATTCAGCTACTGAACTAGAACCGAACGATTATAAGTAAAATAATAGTCAAAACTCAGAAAGAACCTCAGAGAGGTCCTTTTTCAACTTTAAAAGAGCACTGAAATCTACTTTCTTTAATCTTTATCACACTGGTGATGGGGTGAAGGGGGGCAGACCAATATACTAATACCAAAAAAAAAAAAAAAAGGCTTCTTGGAAAGCATACTTACACATCAAATCTTGAGGCAGTCCAAAGTCATAATCATTTCTACCCCTTCTGATGCAGAAGAAGTATATCACTAACAGCAGCACACATAAAATGAAAGCACATGATACTCCAATTGCAATTTTTCCCTTACGAGATAAGCCACCATTTTCCCAGAATAAAGGACATTGTGGCAAGGGATCCTCTCCACATAAATCTTTGTTGCCAGAGAGACTGCCAAAAGAAACATTTAACTCATTGGTTAAGGACACAAAGATAACAAAACATAATAACGGAAAACTCATGATGAAGATCTACATGACCTCCTTAGTGACTTAGGCATTTAGCATGGGGGAGGGATGTAACTCTGATCTATTTGTTTAACTATAGGAAATACTTATGGCACTTTTGAAATGCATATAAATAGGTTAGAGATGCTGATAATTTTTTTTATCCATGGCAGTCCTTTTCTGCAGCATCAAAACTGGTACTGCCATAACTATAGTTCAAAGAAAATCCCTTTAGAGCATAAGGTTGCTAAAAAGTAAAAAGAAACCTGAGTTATAGCTAATTCCTTCACATGTTTTTACAATCCTACGACAAATGATGGGTTGTAATGAGAAACATATTTAAGGATAAACAGCGTTATGATTATGAAGATGTACTTCAAATTGAAGAGTTTGAAAACTCAAAGAATGAAGAGGAAATGACCAGAACACAGGTCATTTATTTTAAGTCATGAGGATAAGATTGCGATGCTCACAAATCTTCAGAAAGAAAACATGGACAATTTGGATGTATGGTTAGAAATGAATAATAGGGAGGTGCCAAACAAAAAAAAATGGAGGTGGGTGGGAAGAAAAAAATAAATAAAATAGGCTAACATCATGAAATAAAATCTATCAATGCTAGATAATAGTAATATGACATACTCAATAGCTCCACCATGCACCCCAACTGAATACAGTTCCTCTGGTACTCGCCCTTCCAATAAGTTATAATTCAATAGCCTGGAAAGAGTGTATGTTATGATTAAAAATACTTAACTGAAAAAAATGGACCAACCCAGAAAAAGGAATTAAACAATGCCATATTAAGCTAAAGGGTGATCGTTACAATGTTTAGGTCTAAGGAAGCAAAATTGATTGCTCAAATCTCTCCATGCTTCTTTTACATTTCAACATAATTTGTGGATTTTTCATGAAATCATACAACTTGAAAATGGTACCAGTATCCAAAGAATGACTCCAAACTAATGTGGTTTGTCCCAATTAATTAGACAGATTTTCCCTTCTCATTATTGCTTTATAAAAAGGGGAGACCTTAGAAATAGTCCATTATTTTATTGCAGGCTTGTACAAAAATTGGTTCCATATGTAAATAATTAGAAAATAATAGTTTCATATTAAAGAATACTAAATAATGATATATATAACTAATTTTCAAACTGCAGAGATTGCAAAGAGAATCATAGTAAATATAAATACGGGCACTTCACTCACACTAGCTGCAGAGACGAAGAAGATAGACTTTCTGGTATGGGCCCCGTAAACTGATTGTATGACAAATCCCTGCACGACATAAGGTACCAAAGAAGTAATATTTAGTTAAAAATACTTTGTTGACCCATAAGTAGAAATAAGACAAAACATTAAAGTTCTTGGCAAACAACATAACGGTTGCACACCTTCAGTAAGATAGCAAGGTATAAACCTTTTTATTTTTCCGATAAAATTAGAGTATTTATTCATCCTACTCAAGCTGCTAAGAGGAAGCTAATAATATATAATACACATTGAAGTCAGCATGAACTGTAGAATGAATATATTAAGTTTCAATGAATATAATCTTTAAAGATAAATAAAAAACAGGATTAGCAAAAAGATGAAGAAATAAAGCTTTCCTATTTCAGAACTCAAGTAGAGAAAGTTAAAAGAAAGACTGTTCGGGACAAAGGTAGAATTCTAATATGGCAATATCTAAGAAATTTGGAGACAGAAATACATCTAGTAAAAGGAAATCTATCTCTTCTACACAAACAAAAATTCAATATCAATGCTCAACTAATCAAGTTCCCAGTTATGTTAGAAATAGATTTCAACCCAACAAACAGCTGAATGAAAACAGTTCCCGGTTAAGTAATGAAGACTGATACTTACAGCCGTGTGAGGGATTCTTGACCAAGTCCAGACGGTAATGTGCCTCCCAAAGAATTAGAACTCAAGTTCCTAGAGAACAAAGACAGAAACAGTCTCTTAATGATAAAATTCAAATGAGTAAATGTAGAACTGAACATATATATTTAAATGGCATTCAACATGTTGAAGCTATAAAGTATAAGAATGTCCAAAAGTAAAAAGTAGGCAGATGGTACTTACAGGCTTACCAAGTTTGTCAAGAGACTAATCTGGTCACTGATATACCCTTTCAGGCCTTGACTTCCAAGATCTCTGAAATATATCATAAAATACAGAAGGAGGAATGAAAACGTAGAACTCACAAAACTAGGAAGAAAGGAAATCAAATCAAATCAAATAATAAATTCACGTCACAAGAAAGGAAATCAAATCAGATGGACAACATACAGTGACAGAACCAGGAATTTTGCCAGTGGGCTTAACTACAACAAACAACGCATTCACAGATAATTGTGAAAACTTTGTGGGGTTCTTCATCTTTTATGGGAGCTATGTGAACACATTACAAATGTACATAGAACTTAAAAGAAGAAAACATTTAAGTGGGATTTTGCCCCCTGGGACCATATAATCAAAGTAACATAAAACAGACTAGACTAATTAAGTCACAAGATGGCTAGTTGGCTAAATCCCTATGGAATAATATGAAAGCACTTTCATACAAAGTATTCCACTAAACAAATAGAATTTTCTAATTTTGTTTCAATGGCTGAATGGTGAACCGTATTCGTTGAAATCTCATAAGAAATAGTAATTGCAAATTGCAAATTATGTTTGTAGAGTAGTGAAAGTTTTGTACTTCACAATTCCAACCTTTATATCCAAATCCTTGTTTAGCTATACAAAAGGAGATATTTAGTAGAAATTAACAAGAATACTTACATTTGATATATCACAAGGACAGTTCCATTCCTGCCGACATGGCATGTCACTCCCTCCCAAGCATCCCAAGTAGTAGGAGCACAAGGATCCCCATTCCAACCCATTCGATCAGGAATACGAAGTGAATCTTTCAATGCGTTCATAGCAACCACTACAAAAATAAACCCCAACAAGTATACATCTCATATCTTGAAAAGAAGCAAACTCAGTTTTGGCAATGGTTTTGGTAATAAAATATTACAAGCATGTACGTAACTACATATGTAAATGTAATTCCCATAATTTTGCAGATACATTCACCCCTAACTTGTTGCACATACAGCCTGGCCACCCTAGTTTTTGATCCATCCTGCTTCTTCCTAGTTATTTCTATGCTAAACAAACAATTCCCCTATTGTACCATTATGCTCATTGAACATAGAACTTTGTTCTTCTGGGATCTAATATCCTAATTTTCTCTGCATCCAAACAACTTTTACTATCTATAGGCCCTTTCCCAGAATAAGTAAAACAACTCCCCTAAACATCATGAAGGGAAAACTAAAACTACTATCATACTGGCCAAGAAATTCCCAGGAAATTATCAGAAACACAAGCCAAACGTGATAATTATCAATTCATATCAATCACTTGCTTCCAATTGTTGAAACAGTACAATATTCCTAATCTTTCTTCATTCCCAATCCAAGAATCGTTAAGCAGAAAAGAAAACAACTAATTAGAAAAGAATATTTAGCTTACCTTGTTCGGGAACCGTCGAAAGATCCGCCGGAACTAGAGCAAAATTTTCCAGGCCACTGATCAAGGCAGCACCCGCCACAGTGTCAAGCTTCACCCTCAGAACAGTACTGCTCAAATTCTTCGCTGTGTAATTCCAACTATACGCATGAAAGCTCCCAACCTCCTTGAAAATATCAATTCGACTCACATTCTTATCATTGATCACAACATCGAACACTCTCTGCCCTGCCTTCTTCACCGTCGAATCGATTTCCGCAAAATGGAACCACACCAAGTAATCGAGCTTCGCATCCACCTCCAATTCGTATTCCAAGCTCTGATCGCTCGTCACCGCCGTCTGGTACAACTTCATCGGAAAGTAATTAGGGCTTTCCTCGGTCCCGGAAATCGAATTCTCTGTCAAGATTTTCCTGACGGAATTCTTCATCTTCTCCGATTGAAAATGGGAATCCGATTGCCACGTCCGGCCGAACATATCGGTGTCATTGCTGAACCCTGGCCCCCACTGGCCGGAGCCACAGCTCAATCTTCCATAGTTAACGAGAACGAAACGGCTTCCGATAGAATCGGCTCCATAAGAGGACGGATCGACCTGGACGAGCTGGAGCGAGCCGATGACCGGCGGATCAGTAGCAATGCTGTAGAAGCAGACATCGGCGTGGCCGTCGGAGACGAAGACGAAGAGATCGGAATACGCACCGGAGCGAGAAAGATCCTCCGACCACGGCGACCTCCAGCTGAACACGACGGTTCCCTCGACGGAAGCTTCGAACGACGGCGAGTGAGACTTCCCGTCGTAGTTATCGTAAACTGTGAATGTCCGTACATAGTAACGGCCGTCAGGAATATCGGGAATTATGTAGCAATTCTTCTTCCCGGAGGATAACGGGAAGTAACGGAGCGTCTTCTCTTGGGAATGGCGGAACCGGAGCGGTTCGGAGACGATTGCTGTCGAACCGCCGGTGAAGAACCGGTCCGCTAGCCAAGTTGTGTTGTAAGGATCCGTCGAGTCGGTGGGTCCGCCGCAGTCTATGTGGTAGGAGACTCCTGCGAGAAAATTTTACAGTTAGTGACAGTTGGAAAGTTAGTTAGAACCAGAGAGAGTGGTGGTTGGCGGTTGCTCACCGTAGGGGTGCGACGGAGCGTGGTCTGCGACGGAGGAGAGGAAAAGGAACGACAGAGAAAGGAGCAAAACGACGGCGAGGGACATTTTTGGTTTAGGACATAAAGTGTAGAATGGAATGGAAGGGGAATCCAAAGTATAAAGAGAGAGAGAAGGAAAGGCGAGATTTGCGGGAGAATGGGAATGACGAAGAAGAAGACAAGAAGCGAAAATTGGTGCTGGAGCAGTGGGAACGGAATGGATTTCTCTCTTGTTTCTTTGGTTTGGTCAAAATTTGGACTTGGGTTTTTGCTTTTGGGTTTCAGTTCCGGAGTTTGCTAATTGTCGCGTTAAAACAGGGACCCCGTTTAGACTTTAACGTGATGTAACTATAAAGTCCACACCAGTGCTTTATTGCTAATAATTAAAGGAAAGGCTTTAATTTATTACACTGTCAATGACTTGAATTGGAGTATGTTTACGAGAGTGGGAAACTATGGTAAGTTCGAGATGCTATTTAAATAGTATTTTATTGTTTTGGGAGAATAATTTTTTAATAAAATTTTAAAAATTTTAATAAAAATTAGTAGAATTTATAAAATTAAAAAATAATTTTATATAAAAATTCGTGAAAATATTAATATTTAATAATAAAATAATATAAAAATAATAATATTTTATACAAAAAGTTGTAAAAATATTAATAATATAATATAAAAAATAGTATGATTTAAGTGTATAAAATATAAAAAATAATGGGTCTGTTTGATACGTGATTTAAACATGATTTTAGTAATTTGAGCAGGTTAATTTTTTAGACAGGATTCTAAAATTTTTGATAAAAGTAAATAGAGTCTAAAAGATTAAAAAATAATTTATGTAAAAGATGGTGAAGATATTGAGGTTTAATAAAAAAAATATATATTTTATGTAAAAAGTGGTAGGGTATATGTGTGTAAGATATAAAAAGTGATAAGGTTTAAGTGTGTAAGATGATAAAATTAAGTAAAAAGTGATGGGGTCCACAGAATATGATAGAATAGGATTTTGGTTAGAATAAGAAAAAGAAGGGTTTTAGATAATTTTGGAGAATAGAATAGGATAGGATTTTTTTGAATCGCCTCTAGAACAGACCCGATAATCATAAGAGCCAATAATAGTTTGTTCAGACAGTACATAATGGCTACTCACTTCTGAAAATAATATAAAAAGACAATTTCGAGTTATAATATGTTCACTTTTGGCCATTACTCACTTATTTTTTCTTCCAATTTTTTGTCTAAATTGTAACAGCTGGGGGACGCATTTTGGTAATGTCAGTAAGGATTAAATGGTAATCCTTCATTAAAATACCGCAAAATTTTTAATCTGATTTTCCCAAAAATCCACATAAAATACCTAGGGGTATTGTCCAAAATGAATAAATGCCCAAACAATTTTCAACAAAGTCTATGTAAGCATTTAACGACCAAAATCAAACAGATCACATGGACGAAAAAAGAAAATAATGGCTATGGGTAAATACATTGTGACCCGAAATCACCTTTTTGTATCATTTTCAAAAGCGGATGATCATTTTAGGACCGCATTCAAGTGTTGATGGCCACTAGATTATTTTTTCCTAATTATAATGATAATAGTAATTGTAATGTCCAATTACAACCTAATAAAATTAATTTAATTTAATAAAAAAATTAAATATTATTTAGAATAATGTTCTAAACATATCTCCTATTTGAAAAAAAAAAAATTCATAAAATCCTGATTAAAATAGTGCAAAATCACAATCCAAAAGACACCATTATATGATAAAATTTAAATCTTTTGAATGGATAAAATTTACCCTTTTCTTCACGGTAAATAGAAAAAATTTCAATAAAAAAAGTCTACGATAGCAGGCTAGCAGCAAGTAGTAGATAAAATTTACCTTCTTATTTAATCTAAATTGAGTTATGATAAATTAATACTTTAGGTTTTTTTTTTTTTTTTTCCTGACCGGAATACTTTAGAAATTAATTACAATATATTATAATAATAATTTTTCATTATAAGAGGTTTACCGGATATATGTGGGACACAATTTTCAGTGCCATAGTGGGACCAATAATGTTTTCGTTATTATAAACAAATGGATAAGGAAATAAGATCACGATTCCCATTATTAATTGAAAAATCAGTTGTTACGTGAAGAATGAAGGGGAACACACAGACACAACTAACATTCCCCAAAATGATAGGCTTACAAATGCCGCCTTTGTATTATATCCAGATTCTTCGCTAATTGCCTTGCAACTACGTTGGTAACCTTCACGTTCTTCACTTTCCTCTCCTATTTTCTTGACTTAAATTTTGGATCACCACCCAAAATTAACTATCCCCAAACCTAAGAAGACCTTTTCCCACTCTAAACTTTGACATCCATCTTCTTTTGAGATTTTCAACAACAACCCACCTCAAAAGGCTACTGGACAAATCAGGATTTCCCTTTTCTTTTTTTTTTTTAATTATTTGATCCTTTTGTTTTGTGAGTCTCGTGATTTTTAACGTAGACAATTCTTGCCTTTTTGCGTTTTGTTTTTTTAACTACAAGTCATTTCAAAGATTTGCTTTTTTCCTAACTTTTGTATTGATTTGACTCGATTTTCTTTCTGGGTTGTGCAAATTTTCTTCCTTTTTGCTTAAAGGGAACACTTTTCTTGTTTATTTCCCTCCTTGTTCAACTGGGCCATTCTTAGTTTTTCATTGATTGTTGATGAGTTGATGTCCTTGGGTGTTGGAGGAATTTCTAGTTCCAAGAATATGGGGTTTGATGAGAACAAGGAGGAGGGAGAAACAAGTGGAACAGAAAATGTGAAAGGAAATCAAGAGGGAAACAATGGAGGAGGACATGATATAGGGAGACAGATGAGCGAGACTTCTCTCTATGGAACTGACCAGGAGGAAGAAGAAGATGAGCAGGGGAACAAATTAGCTTTGGGTCCTCAATACACACTTAAAGAGCAGCTTGAGAAAGATAAGGTTTGGTTCTTCTCTTTTTTCTTTTTTTTATATATATATATATATTTTCTTTTTCTTACATGAATTTTATTTTTTATTTTTCTGTTAAACTTTGATTCAGGATGATGAGAGTTTGAGGAGGTGGAAGGAACAGCTTCTTGGGAGTGTGGATTTTGACACTGTTGGAGGTATGTTTCTCACCCCAAAAAAACGTTTGACTTTGATGTGAAATGGACCAAATTGTTTTCCACAATCTTCAGATATTTGTAATTTCTTTGACTTCAATTTTTGAAATTGATGATTGCCCTTAATCAAAGGAGATGACAGAATTACATTCTTTCTTTTTGTCCATTTATGGCCTCCTTTGTTTCTTTATTTCCAATTTTTATAATAGTGCTTCAAGAAAAGTAGCTTTTAGATATTGATATAACACAGGTCTACTTGATGAAAAGTAATTCTGTCAGGTCTTTGCTTGTTGCTATGAACAACATATTGCTTGGCTTTTATGTTGTAACTAAGAGCTGGTTGATCAATAAAATTAAAAATTTAAAAAAATCAAATTTATTAGAAACTAGGAAATGTATCAAATTCCTGTTGTTTCGGTGAATGGGGGAAAAGATTGTTAGAATATAAAACTATTGTTAATCCTTCTCTTAACAGCTTAAGCTTTTGGGATGGCTTCGGTGAACTAACAAAGATATGAACAATTTTCAGCTAGGTGTTTTCGTTTCAATCTGCTACTAACCTCTCTCTTGCAGAATGAAGCCAACATTACCAGAGAATTCTACCAAAACCAAACATTTTGGTACCACATATATTTGGGTTGTAATAGTAATGTACATTTAGAAATTAGAATTTGGTCTCATGTTCTATACTTTAATGAAATGTAGATGCCAGTAATAGTTAGAGTCTTATATCCTATCTCTCTTTATGTTTCCTCTACTCTGCTTTTGGTAAATTTCTCTTCTCTTTCTATTTGGTTCTGTTTCAGAAACTCTTGAACCGGAAGTGAAGATCCTTCAACTGTCCATTATTTCTCCTGGCAGATCTGACATTGTTCTCCCTATTCCTGAAGATGGAAAGCCTGGAGGGTTGTGGTTTACTTTGAAAGAAGGTAGTCGTTATAACCTGAAATTTTCCTTCCAAGTCAACAATAACATTGTTTTTGGCCTCAAGTAAACCAACACTGCGTGGAAAACTGGTTTAAAGGTTAAGTTATTTGCATCCTAAGTTTGATTTGGGTAAAACATTTGTAATGATCTTGCAACCTGTATGACAATTGGCGATGGAGTTCTAACTCCGGCAATATCAGGTGACTGGAAGTAATTCACT